>BQNB010062456.1:21508-36069 GCA_026074375.1 Tanacetum coccineum | reverse complement strand
CACCTAAACATTCTCATATTAACCAAAACAATTCTCTCAAAATACCCAATCAATTCCATTATCACTATAAGTGATATGAAATTTCTCCATCAAATAACTCATTTCTCTTAACTTAACCTCTAAAACTTAAACTTATATATTAAATTACTAACACAAAAATACGTATACGTATAATTACTTACACAATCAACATGGAAATGCTCAAATCTCAATAATCATTTCCTTGTCACTCAAAAGTGAACGAAATTAACTCAACCAACTTCATCACTATTCCAATCTCATTGAGGTGATCACACTCAATAGATTGATTACCAATACCTCATAAACACATATAAACAGACATAAACACATCAAATCACATAAACCATACATTACAACAGGCACCTAAGTCAACACTAACGGTTTGACTAACCTGCGCAAGTCATGGTTGTCACATCGATAGACTCTTTGCTATATATATGATATTATGCATGCTTATCTTTTGATAAAACTTGCCTACATATGCTTCCCTCATAGAACTCATGATATTTGATATTGTGAAGATTAGACAATAAGTATTAGATCATACATGATGAAATAGGATTGACTGAAAAAGGGAAATTTAGAAATAAAATTTAATACAACATATCAGGAAATTCTGGAAAAAGTTTCCTGTCTCCAGAAAATGGTCCCCTAAAATACTAGGCGGCCCTCTAATATATATGGGACCGCTGGGTATGCAAGGGACCGCCATAAGAGGTCACGGATCCTCCCATCTAGGCCTAGCTATATTTCTGCATTTTGACAAACACTTTTTGGAATCTAAAACTTCAAACCCCATGCCTTACTTCTTCAATCTATCTCTTACATCTTAAATCATGAACTCTTCTCTATCCCTTCACCACTCACACCTCAAACTTCCATGGATACATAAGCATCTTCTTCCCATGGGTTAAAGAAAATCAAACTAACAATCATACCACCAAAGTAACTATTTGTTGACCTAACTAGTGACAATGAAAACCTCTCCACACCATCTCCCACAACAACCTCTTCTTCTTCAACTCCTCCAAATGCACCATCCAAAACCACATCAACCAAAGAAACCACCTCAAGTCATGAAAACACATCATCTTCTTTTCAATCAAAGCTACAAGTATCACCTCCCTCCTCACCAATCACTCATCCTCCTTGTCTAGACCAAGTAAATTTTCATTCGGACTTTTGTCACTGTTGCTTGGGAACTCGTAAAATCTTCAATGTTTTGAAAGATGACCTTAAACGAATCAGATCTCTTATCATTGGGCCCTTGACTCTTTTCCCCTCATCCATCACTACCAACTCTCCTTGAAACATCTTCTAAAAATCAAGAATCATCTACTAGTTTGCTTTTATTGGATGATCTAATTATGTTATGTTAAGTTATGATTATCTTATGTTGTATTATCATATATTGTCTTATATGACTATATATGATCTTTCTAGGAATTTACATGCACTTTATTTATGAGTTTCTAAAGTGTGGGTTATACTCTTGAGATATTTGTCGTGCTATGTTGGTTTGCACTTGTACTTCTAACTTTGTTTTGTAGCAAACAAATTATCATAAGATCGATCCCTTGGTGCTCCGAACAAGGGGGAGCTTACATCAAGGGGGAGTCTTCAATCGTCGATTTCTTTCTCTCTACTACAATTCGACGATCAACCTATTTGGATTCGACAAAAAGGGGGAGAAATGGATTTAAACTCATTAGTAATTTATAAACTTCTATTTTTATACTAAATGAGTTTATATTTTGTCATCATCAAAAAGGGGGAGATTGTTAATACAAATAATGTCTAAAAACATTATTTATATTTTTCGACCTCTCGATGTTTTGATAATAACAAAATGTAAAAACGTTTACGATAAAATTAAACGTTTATAAATTACTGATCGTAAAATTCTATTTCTAAGATTAATCACTTAAGGTATGGATAAACAAATCATTAAACATGATTAGTGATCAAGAAAATATTTTTTTTAAACCTTACATTTCTACAAAAGTGTATTTACAAAAATATATACACAAAATATTTATTCATAAAAGAAATGTTTTATTAAAACAATAAATTTGAAATCAGATTTTTTCCCCCAAAATGGAAGGTTCCAAAACAGATAACACATTTCTCACTAAAAGACAAAAAGAGGAGCGTACTCTACGGGCGGCCCCATTATAGTCCAGGCGGCCCCCTAACATATTAGGGACCACCGGGACCGCTAGTAGAGTAACGGCTATTTTTGTCTTCTATAAATACTGGGCCACCCCATCTGAAAAACACAACCTCTTGCCATGAATTTTCTCAGATCTACATTTCTCTCTTCTTTCTTTCTTTCTAAAACACATATCTTGATCACTAACATATTTTGATCTTGTTTCAAGTATTTAATTCCTTCTTCCTCCCTTCTTCTAATCAAGTGCAAGAGAAGAACAATCGTATTCATCTAGAAACGAATTGTTATCAAGTGATCTCTTTCCTCCTCCTCAAGATCACAAATCTTCATTATATTTTCTTTGTGGTGTTGTGTAAATTAGATTGTGTGTCAATCCAAGAGTATATATCTTGTGAGTGTATAAAGACTTAGTGAAGTCTTAGATTGGTTCTAGCTAAGATCAGGACTTGACATCTAGCTTAGTGTCGGAAAAGAAAGTAAGCGACGTGTAAACGGTTTTCTCCGCCTAAAGGGAGCTTGTTGACATAGTGAAATCTTGAGTGGAGTACTCGGGGAGTAGAGTAGGGCGAAGAGGTGCTTCGTAGCCGAACCACTATAAATCTTGGTGTCTTGGTTTGATTGTTTCTTTCCTTATCTCTTTATATTGTTATTGTTTATTTAGTTCATTACATTAGATAGTTTATTTGTGATTCATATTGTTGATTGATTGACATACAACTCGAATCAAACCATTTTATAAGCAAAGTTTTAAAACGGATAATTAACCGGTAAACTATTCAACCCCCCCCCCCCTTCTAGTTTCCTACATATAGTATAGCTTAGGTAAGTCCAGGTCGTCCTAAGAGAATTGAAGTTTTCACAGTTTGTAATTAAGGTGCTAAGGCTAAAATGATTGTCACTTATCAAATTAACCAAATCGTGCATGTATCGAATATTGTAAAGAAAGCAATAAAATGATGATTCAAGCAAATGATTAAGGTATGTTTGTTTAGGCAATGATCACTAAGACAATGATATGTTTAGGATAGTGTTTACAAGTTTAGAAAACAAGATAACACAAGTTACAAATCCTTTTGGCCTTTAAGTGTAACTAGTGATTATATCGATTAATAATAACAAATCCTTTCAACCTTTATAAGTTATTATTACCAATATATATTTTGAAATGATAGAACACATATATAAAAGAACCCTTTCGGCCTATATTCTTATATAAAATATGTTTTAGCAATTCAATAAACAAGTATCCAAACACATCATATCAAAGATCACATTATGCCCAAACAAACATTAAGCGACTACTCCATAATCAAACAAGTAACAAAACACATAACATTCATCATGGAATCAGTAAAGATCATATTCAAAAGAGAAACAAGATTAATACCAACTTCAAGAGCAAATGTTTGATGATTTCTCAAGTTTTCCCAATGAAAACTTTATTATATTTAAAGTAAACCCGGAAACTATGAACAATTCTGTCACAATAGCTTATAGCTTTGAATTACACTTCACTACTACTTCCTTGGATGGATTAACACCTGGGAATATTGATGAACTATAAGCAAGTTCAACCAAATTCCCCAAGAACTTCTCCTAACTTTGATTCTACTTGTTGTGATGATTGTGTTACCAAGGGTGGTTTGGATCAAAGGTTTGTCAGGCCTTTATCACCAAAAATCCCTATTCTAAGTGATATACATGAAAGAGATTGATGTGTGTGCAAATATGTGAAATGAGAGAGCCAAAGAGGCTTTTTATAGGCATTCTGGGGTCCGAAAACCGCCGCACTTATTTAAAAGTGCGCCGCACTTGGGCTTATGTCGGTTACAAGCATTAATGCAGAAAAGTGCGCCGCGCTTATTTGAAAGTGCGGCGTACTTGTGGCCATTTTCAGCTTTTGGACAAAAAATAAAAGTTGTATAGAATTCTTTCCCGGTCGCGTGGCCGCCAGAATCGCGTCAATCCGAGTTCGTATGCTCAAGTTATGGCCAAAACAGTGGACAGGTGTCGGGAGATCTTTAACTTGAGTTTACTTCTTCGTTTAAGCTCCATTTCTTCGTATATTCTTCCGTTTTCTTCCACGACACGTACCATGAACCTACAATAGCAAATATAGTCTATTAAGTATCGAAAGTTCTTATTCTTAACCAAAATAGATATATAAAAGCGTAGATAACGCATATAAAAATATGTATAATTTGAGCGTTATCACAGAGTCATTCTTGTTTTGCAACCAAAGCATTTCTGATTTTGAGTATTTAAAAGGTCTTGAATGAATTTGCTTTGGTCTCCAAACTTGCTTTACCGGTGTAAACCGAGAGTTTGGAGTTTCAAAAATCTGCTTTTTCTTACTTGAATAACTCGAGTTAAAAACCTTTTTCGAAGTAGGTGTTTCAACAGCTTGAGGTTTCTTAGAAAACTTCCTATCTTTTTGCAAAGAATGGGTTGTAAACTGAGACACCCTCTTTGGAAATGATTTGGAAGATTCACCTGTGTAAATCTTCGGTGAAACACTTACTTTTGGTGTTGAAAAGTATGACATAGGAGATTTTTGTTTTTCTCGATTAAGAGCATCAAACTTTGATTTTAGGGCATTGTATGAAATTCTCAACTTGTTATATTCTTTTTGATTTGAAATAAGATCTTGTAATGCCAACTTTGATTCTAAAGAAACAATTTGTTTCAAAAACTAATCTTTTTCGGCTTTAGAATCTTGAATCTTACGATCCAATTGTTGTTCAAGAACAATTCTTGTGTTTTTAAGTTTTTCAAAATCTGTTTTGTACTTTTTCTCCCCTGATTCTGATTGCACATTTGAGACATCAGAATTGTACAAAGATTTTTGAAGGAAGTCACTCGTGATTTGAGAGTCAAACATTTTCTTCTTCATTGATTTAGCCTTTTGAAAAACTTTATCAAACTTTTTATCCCCGAATTCAGACAATTGAGACTTCAAATTTTCTGCCACATTTTGTGTAACGTTTGAACTTTTTTTCTGAACTCGTGATCGTTTGATTGAATCAAACAAGTTTGGGTAAGTCAAATTCAAGTGTTCGTTCTCTTTATGTAATGATGCCATAGCATGTTTTAATTCAATGTTTTTCGTATCAACTTCGTCAAGATCAAACTTGATTGTGGCATCATCACTTTGTTCTTTTAAAACATGACCATTTTGCATTGATGTCAAAGATTGGTTTTGTGATTTTATTTCAAGAGAAATGCAATGTGCTTCTTGTTTTGAAAAATCCTTTTCATACTGGGCACGTAGTTTTGTCATTTCATCTTTGACATCAGCAACTTGTTTTGAAAGTTCATCAACGGTTTTTTTGAGACAACGGTTTTCATTTTTAAAGAAGAGTTTTGTTTAAAAATCTCATTTTTATACACATGGCTATGTGACTCTGATAAGTTTGACTCAATTTTTGAAGAATTCTTTTTGTATGTCCAAAATTAAACACTTTTCATCAAACTCGTCTTCAAGAGACGTGACATACTTTAAATCATCTTTCATTTCTTTAACAAGACCCCTTTCAAAGCATTTTAGTTGAAGATTAACATCTTTAACTAAAGGTTCAAATTCTTACACAATCGATTTCTAACTCTCTTATTGATGTTTTGTTCATAACTCTAATCAAAACTCATTCTAAATGATTCATCTCGATCAAGTTCTAATTTTGAACACGTTTGTTTTTCAAACTTGAGCATTGCTTGCTTGACATAGCAAAAGTATTTCATTGGAAGACTTTTCTAAAGTTCCAAATGTTTTTTTCAAGGTAACATTTCTTCGTTTCAAAGGAACTTTTGGAGGTTCTTCGAATTGAGTCTCACCATATACAAAGCCATGATACGAGAGCGGGGATTTTCTTTGTTTTACTTTCAAACGTTTTTCAGCTTCACATTTTAACTCTTCTTCAGAAATGATCTTATGATCAGAAAGCAAGTATTTTCCCATTTCATCAATGTTATACAAACTTGGTGCTAAC
The DNA here is from genome assembly GCA_026074375.1 of Tanacetum coccineum. Lineage (NCBI taxonomy): Eukaryota > Viridiplantae > Streptophyta > Magnoliopsida > Asterales > Asteraceae > Tanacetum > Tanacetum coccineum. Next base: position 29,889 of record BQNB010062456.1, on the reverse strand, counting down.
TCCTTGGCTTTTTTAATTAACTTGGATTTTCAACATCATTTTTGTTCTCAAAGCCAAGGCCATGTTTTCCCGTATTAACATTGTCTTCTTTTGAAAGCAACATTCGAAGAGTCTGATTAGTCTGTCCCGCTTTACGAAGTTTGTTATCAAGATCATTTATTTGTTTAAAAAACTCTTGATTTTTCTTTTTAAGTTCATTTTTCCTTTTTAAAAGCGGTTCGACATACTGAGCATACTTTTTATTCTCTTTGAGGAAAGACTTTTCTTTTTGACAAGCTTGAGATTAAAGATTTGAAATTTCTTCATTTAAAAGCTTAATCTTTTTGCAGTGTTCAGATTCATTTTGTTGTTTCTTGTGCAAAATATTTTTCTTTTTCCTTATATTTCTCAAGCTCGTTTGTCAATAAGGCATTTGCTTGTTGAGCTTCGCAATAGATCTTAGTACATCTTTCCACTTCACATTTTAAATTATTGACCAAGGAAGCAAAGAAGACACGTTGTTGCTCATTATCCACATAATCATGTTCTTCCTTATCTCTAACCGGATCCATATTTGGTATATCAGAAATAATATCACTATTATTCTCATTCACCACATATGTGTCAGAAATAGATTCAAGTTGTTCATGATTTTGTATCTTATGAGCAAACACATTTTCAAATGTGTTGGGATTCTAAAGCTTCTACAGGTTAATACTGCTTGCTCAAGTTTAATACTGCTAGTGAAGACAATGTTGTTAATGAAGATTGAAGAAATAAGTCTAAGTCTTTAGTACTGCTAGCTTTGTAGTTAGTACTGCCAGTACAATGTTAGTACTGCCAGTAATAGTTAGTACTGTTAGTTAGTATTAGTACTAGTTAGTATTATAACTACTAGTGTTTATTGTATTAGTACTGCTTATGAGATATGCATGAGAAAAATTAGGAATAGATATCATTATCTCAACAACGTTTTGTAAATGCCTATTAGGGTTTTCGCTTAGAGTAATAGAAGGAACACAGCCAAAGGCATAGTTAGAGATAACAATAAAACACAAAACAAAGTACATTAGTGTATACAAAACAAAATAGGTTGATTTGTTATTAGAGTGCAATATATTGAAGTTGAGAGAATCTTCTGTGTTAATATTATTTGTTCTTCTTGAGTATATATACTAGATTTCGCATAGTATATATATATATATATATATACATAATCGTCAAGGTTTCAACCTTAGTTGTCTTGGATTTATCTAAGGTGCCTAAAAGCTTCAACAAGATAACAAACGATCTGTTGTAAACGGGATCTAAAAGTGGTATCAGAGCGTAGGTTCTGAAACCTTTATCTAGAAGTATCAAATCTAGAAGGACTCTCATTCACAACAAAGAGATGGATCTTATATCTGCAAAAAATAATGCTATTGCAAAACTCCCACTTCTCAAGCAAGGAGACTATGAGATGTGGCGACTCAGAATAGAGCAATACATTCAATTGAAAGATTATGCACTCTGGGAGATCATTGAGAATGACAACTCCTTTATACCAGTAGCACGGACCACTACACATGCTGATGGTACATCCACTTTTACAATAACTGGTCCACTTACTACAGATGAGAGAATCCTGAAAAGGAATGATGTAAAGGCTAGGAGTATATTACTTATGGCTATTCCCAGTGAACATCAACTGACTTTCAATCAATACAAGGATGCAAAGACCTTGTTTGAAGCAATAAAGTCAAGGTTTGGTGGCAATGATGCCACTAAGAAGACTTAAAAGACATTACTGAAGCAAACATATGAAAATTTCAATGCTTCAAGCTCAGAATCACTTGACTCCATCTTCAACAGGCTATAGAAGATTGTTAGCCAATTGTCTATCATGGGTGTAAACATCTCTCAAGAAGATTTGAATCTAAAAATATTAAGATGTCTTCCTATTGAATGGAATACGCATGTGGTTGTCTGGAGAAACAAACTAGATCTAGAAACAATCAGCATAGATGACTTGTACAACAATTTTAAGATTGTCGAACAAGAGGTAAAGGGATCTGTATCTTCTAGTTCAACTACAGGGTCTTAGAATATGGCATTTGTATCAACTCCTAGAAATACAAATGAAGATACTGCTCATATTCCAGTTAGTACTGCTAGCACTCTTGTTAGTGCTGCTAGTACTAGTGATAATGCTGCTTGCCTAAGTGATGCTACAGTTTATGCATTCCTGGCTAATCAACCACATGGATCTCAGATTGTACATGAAGATTTAGAACAAACCCATGATGATGACCTGGAAGAGATGGATTTAAAATGGCAATTGGTACTGCTAAGCATAAGAGCCAAGAAATTTTATCAAAGGACTAGAAAGAAAATCACCATCAATAGAGGTGATACAGCAGGGTTTGACAAAACAAAAGTAGAATGTTTTAACTGCCATAAGTTAGGACATTTTGCTTGGGACTGCAGAAACCCTAGAGGTCAAGATGGCAGGGGTAGGAGTTATGATCAAGGGAGCAAAAATCAAGAGACTACAAGGAGAACTGTGAAGGTAGAAGAAGCTTCTCCAAAGGCTATGTTAGCAGTTGATGGAGCTAGATTTGATTGGAGTTTCATGGCTGAAGAGGAAGTCCCTACCAATATGGCATTGATGGCTTTCTCAGATTCAGAGGCACACAAAGACAAAACTTGTTCTAGCACTTGTCTTAAGTCATATGAAACTCTTAAAACTCAGTATGATAAGTTAAGAATAGAATATAATAAAATTTAGTTTGATCTAGCTAATTACAAAAGATCCTTAGCATTAGTAGAAGAACAACTTGTCTTCTACAAACAAAATGAGGTGACATTTACTGATAAAATAGCTGTACTAAAAAGTGATGCCTCATTCAATGAAGTATAGATTATTTCTCTTAAGTCTTATATAGAGAAACTTAAGAAAGAAAAAGAGGATAATATGCTTAAAATTAACAACTATGATAATGCTACTAAGAGTTTAGATAAAGTGATAGGAAGTTAACTAGTGGATAACAATAAGAAGGGTTTAGGGTACAATGTTGTTCCTCCTCTACTTACGGGCCTATTTGTACCTCCTTCAATTGATTTATCTCACTCTAGCATTGAAAAGTTTAAGGAGCCTGAATTTGTAGGCTATGGTGTTAAGGTAGATAAGAATGTGTCTGAGATTTCCTCTGTATAGACTAAGAAAACATCAGATGCACCAATTATTAAGGATTAGGTTTCTGACTGTGAAGAGGATGAGATTGTGTCAAAGGTGGTAAAATCTGTTAATGTTCAACAAAAACCTAAGCAGGCTAATGAACCTAGGAATGCTAGTTAAATCCCTAGGTACAATAGAGAAAATAAGAATGAACTAAACTCTAAAAGGCTAGGAGTTGGATTTCAGTCTTCAAAAAGAGCTTGCTTTGTCTATAGGAGTTTGAACCATCAAATTAAAGATTGTGATTACCATGATAAAAAGATGGGGCAAAAACCTGTTTTAAACAAAGGGAAAAAGGGAACTGGTGAAAGGGAAAGTAAACCAGTTTGGAATGATGCAATGAAGACCAATCTCCAAAAGCAGTTTTAACCAAGTCTGGCAAAGTACCAATTAGTACTGCTAGGCAAAGCTCTCCTAGAGCAGCGATACCAATTAGTACTGCTAAGCCTATTATTACTGCTGCACCAAAATCCTTGATGAATGTTGCAAAATATAGAACAAATGTTTTTCAAAAGAGACATTCACTAACCAGCAGACATGTTCACCAAGAAACAGCACTCAAAAATAGAAATCTAAAAACAAATTCTGTTAATACTGTTAAGACAAAAAGGGTGACAAGTATTGTTGGGAAGAAAGGGGTTAATGCTGTTAAGCCCTCAGCATGCTGGGTTTGGAGACCTAAAATAAAAGGGATTGATCATGTCTCCAAATCCAGTGGATCATACATTTGTAAACGTTTTGACTATGTTGATCCAACATGCAGACTCAAGTTAGTGATGCCTTGGGTCCCAAAGAGAAACTAATTATCTTATGTTTCATATGCAGGGTGATCTATAGGTTGCTTTGAAAGATACAAGAATTTTTGATTATGGATGCTCCCGGCATATGACAGGAAACAAGTCCTTTCTGACAAATTATCAAGAATATGATGGAGGATTTGTTGCTTTTGCAGGCAGTTCTAAAGGAGGTAAAATATCTGGTAAAGGTACCATTAGAACTGGTAATTTAGATTTTAAGGATGTGTATTTTGTAAAAGAACTAAAGTTTAATCTTTTTAGTGTCTCACAGATGTGTGACAAAAAGAATAGTGTTCTTTTCACTAAGACTGAATGTCTTATTCTTTCTCCTAATTTTAAGCTACCTGATGAAAATCAAGTCATGCTTAAGATTCCTAGAAAGGATAATATGTACAGTTTTGATCTAAAAAACATTATTCCCTCAAAAGGTTTGACTTGTTTAATTGCAAAAGCCACAAATAATGAGTCTAAATTATGGCATAGGAGGCTTGGTCATATAAACTTTTAAACTTTAAATAAACTTGTGAAAGGAAATCTGGTTAGAGGTTTGCCTTCCAAAATTTTTGAAAATGACCACACTTGTGTTGCTTGTCTAAAAGGAAAGCAACACAAAGCCACTTGTAAGTCTAAGCTTGTGACTTCTATCAGCCAAGGATTACAAATCTTGCATATGGACCTTTTTGGACCTACATTTTTAAAGAGTCTTATGGGGAAAATGAATTTCCTAGTAATCACTGATGACTATAGCAGATTTAGTTGGGTTTTCTTCTTAGCAAAGAAGGATGAAACTAGTGGTATCCTTAGAAATTTCATAACAGGAATAGAAAACCAATTAAATCATAGGGTTAAAATCATTAAAAGTGACAATGGGACTGAGTTTAAGAATCAAGATTTTAATCAGTTTTGTAATTCAAAAGGGATTAACAGGGAATACAGCAATGCTAGAACTCCACAGCAAAATGGAGTTGCTGAAAGAAATAATAGGACTCTTATTAAGGCAGCGAGAACTATGTTGGCAGATTTATTATTACCTATACCATTTTGGGATGAAGCAGTTAATAATGCTTGTTATGTACAAAATAGGGTATTAGTGACTAAACCTCATAATAAGACACCTTATGAACTCTTAATAGGAAGACCACCCATTATAAGTTTCATGAGACCTTTTGGCTATCCAGTGTCTATTCTTAACACTCTTGATCACCTAGGCAAATTCAATGAAAAAGCTAATGAAGGAGTTCTAGTTGGTTACTCTATAAGTAGTAAGGCTTTTAGGGTATATAACCACAAAACTAGGAAGGTAGAAGAAAACCTGCATGTAAACTTTCTTGAAAATTAACCAAATATTGTAGGAAATTGACCAAAATAGTTGTTTGATATTGATTCTCTAACCAATACTATGAATTATCATCCAGTTAGTGCAGGAAATAGAGCTAATGTTAATGCAGGTATAGAGACAAATTCTGATGCAGGACAAGCTGAAAAGGAGAAAGTCCCTGATCAAGAATACATCCTATTACCATTGCTGCATACAAGTTCTTATGGTCCCTCTACTTCTGAGGAAGTTGTGTCCTTACCACATGATGATGTTGCTGGCAAAAAGATTGATCAAGAACCAGCAAATAAGGAAGATCACACCTTGAAGGATGATGTTGATGATATGTTGCATCAAGAGAAGATGGCTACAAAGCATCCTGATGATGCAAGAAGCCAATTTGAAGAAGAGTGTGATGCACAGCTGTGTAAAGGAATGAGAACAAGAACTAGCAGTACTAACAATTTTAATACTGTTAGAACTCCACTTAATACTACTAGTGCTTCAAGAACAAGTTATCCTGCTGGGACATCAAGTGAACCACTACTTATGCCTGTTAATGGATCATTTTCAATAGATATCAATGATTATCCAGATGATCCACTCATGCTTGAATTGGAGGATACTGCAAAAATTCATAGTACTGGTATTTTTGGCAGTGCTTATGATGATTCTCCAAATACACCTATTGATGATCAAAGTGTGGGTGCAGAGGCTGACTTTAACAACATGGAACCTTCCATAAATGTCAGTCCTATTCCTACAACAAGAATTTATTCCATTCATCCCAAAGATCAGATCATTGGAGATCAAAAATCAGCAGTACAAACAAGAAGAATGGCTAAGAAAAGTAAAGCAGGATTGGTATCCTTCATAAACAAGCAAAGAAGGACAAATCACAAGGATTTTTAGAATTGCTTATTTGCTTGTTTTCTCTCTCAAGTGAAACCAAAGAAGGTAAATCAAGCTTTAGATGATGTAAGCTGGGTGGAATCTATGTCGGAAGAGCTTCTTCAGTTCAAGCTACTCAATGTTTGGACTCTGGTAGATTTACCTAAGGGAAAGAAGGCCATTAATACTAATGGGTCTTCAGGAATAAGAAAGATCAGAGAGGGATTCTGGTAAGGAATAAAGTCATATTGGTAGCACAGGGTCATAGACAAGAAGAGGGCATAGACTATGATGAAGTGTTTGTTCCTGTGGCAAGGATTGAAGCAATCAGATTATTCTTAGCCTATGCATCATACATGGACTTCACTGTATACTAAATGGATGTGAAAAGTGCATTTTTATATGGCACTATTGAAGAAGAGGTTTATGTTCACCAACCTCCAGGCTTTAAGGATCCAGAATTTCCTAATAAAGTCTACAAGGTGGAGAAAGCATTGTATGGTCTTCATCAAGCTCCTAGAGCTTGGTATGAGGCTTTATCAACCTACCTATTAGAAAATAGATTCAGGAGAGGTACTATTGATAAGACTTTGTTCATCAAGAAGATCAATAATGACATTATACTTGTCCAAATATATGTAGATGACATCATTTTTGGGTCAACTAAGAAGTCTTTGAGTACTGAATTTGAGAAGCTTATGCATAAAAGATTTCAGATGAGCTCTATGGGGAAACTCACTTTCTTTTTGGGTCTTCAAGTAGAACAGAGAAAAGATGGAATATTTCTAAGTCAAGACAAATATGTATATGACATCTTGAAGAAGTTTGGATTTACTACTATGAAGACAACTAGCAAACCAATGGAGACACACAAATCCTTATCCTCCAATGTAGTTGAACCAGATGTTGATGTCCACCTATACAGATCCATGATTGGAACTTTGATATATTTAACATCTTCCCGGTCAGACATCATGTTTGCTATATGTGCATGCTCCAGATTTCAAGTTACCCCAAAGGTTTCTCATATGCATGCAGTGAAGAGGATCTTTAGATATCTTAAGGGTAAACCCACTTTGGGCCTTTGGTATCCCAAGGATTCACCTATGGATTTGATAGCCTATTCAGATAGTGACTATGCAGGGGCAAGTATTGATAGAAAATCTACCACTGGAGGTTGTCAGTTCTTAGGTTCCAGGTTAGTCTCTTGGCAATGCAAGAAACAAACCATTGTGGCTAATTCAACAACAGAAGCAGAGTACATTGCTGCTTCTCACTGCTGTGGACAAGTTTTGTGGCTTCAAAATCAGTTACTTGACTATGGATATAACTTCATGAGGACAAAGATTCACATTGACAATGAGAGCACTATTAGTGTTATCAAGAATCCTGTCTCTCATTCCAAGACAAAGCACATAGAGATTCGATTTCATTTTATAAGAGACTCTTATGAGAAGAAATTGATTGAAATGGTCAAGATACACACGGATAACAATGTTGCAGATCTTCTAACTAAAGCCTTTGATGTCACCAGGTTTGAGTTTTTGATTGCAAGCATTGGTATGCTTAATCCCTGATGCATGATTTGAGGGGAGGTTATATGTACACTAGAGGGTAAATATGATGAATACTTGGTTAATACTGACTAAGCTTAGTTGATATCATGATTTACAACTTTGTACTGCTAGTACAAAAGTTAATACTGCTAGGTTCAGTTAGTACTGCTATGTACATATGGATTGGTGTGACTGCTAGAAGCTTTCTCTGAAGGGAGGAATTTGATGGTAGAGTGTTCCTTTAGTGTTGGTTGTAAACCACACAACAAATGGTCATCCGTTCACCATGTTTAACAGACATCAAGAACTGGCTAGTCCAAAGCAAACTTGGTAAAGACTTCCCAAATCCGTTTATTGCTGGTAGTTTGCCAAAAACTATAAAATAGTCTAATGACCCACCTCTCTCAAGAGGTTACACACTTAGAAGTGGGGAGGACAGTTTGAAACTTATGGAATTGATGGCAACTTGTACCAAATTGTCTGCATTTGTGAGGAAAAAGAATAGAGAGATATGGTGAGTTTAAAAACAGAAAGAGAGCTGTGTGTGAAAACAAAAATGAGTGTTTGGTGAGAAAAAGAATTGAGAGATACTTTGTAAGCTTAAAAACAGAAAGAGAGTATATGAG
>BQNB010062456.1:0-21199 GCA_026074375.1 Tanacetum coccineum | reverse complement strand
AGATGTTTTAAAAATATTAGTTTCTATAATGAATAGTAAATTTTATAAAAATAGTTTTATAAAAGTATTTATAGTCGTAAAATCGTAATTAACGTATCTTTTTTTGTTATAAATCGGTTTTTCGAGTTTCTTATCATTTTGGAATCATCATGAGGCGTATTATTATTATATTATGTCAAACCCACTGTATGAATTTCGGATTCAAAACAGCCCCTAAGTATTCATGTGTATTCATTTATAAAAAGCTTGTTTTATTAACTTTATAAACCCTAATTTATACTTAAATATGTTTATACTTAAACCATATGTTAATATACTTTTACATTCATTTTTCTATGATATATATAACCATATGACATAAGAATAAGTGCATAAATTTATAAACATAAGTGATAACTCATTTTACATATTAAAAAGTCCTAAGTGGTGATTTAGCCATAAATAACATATTACACATAAAATAATGATAATAAAAAGTATAAAGGAATTAGGAAGACCTTAGGGATGATGTATGAGATGAGAAATAAGTGCTAAACCCGTGTTTAGACTCAAAACCAAAGCTTACAAGCTTATAAACCCTAGATTAGGTTTGAAACCCTAATCTTTCCTTTTCTTCCTTAATACTTGCTAATGGTGAACCAATGCTTGTAAACACTTTAGTGTGTCTTAGGATTGATGTGTATAGGCTTGTATAGATTGTAGAAAATTTTTGTAGGGTTTGTTTATGGAAGCTTATTGAGCCGTGGGTTTTAGGATACAAAAGAGAGAAAGAAAATAATTTTGCTAAGTAAAAGAGTGTATGAAACTTCACATATGAGTGCTTGTATTTATAGGAGGAGGAAACTAGATATTTGTTAGCCAAGTTTGACCAAGAATTCAAAGGGGGGGACCTTGGGCCGTGGGTTCAAAGGGAACAAGGGGAGGGTTTTAGGGGTTTAATGGTTTATGTTTATGTGTCCCCTTAAGTAGGAATCATCCCATGGAAACAAGGATGGTGTTTCTCTAGTTTATTTTATATACTTTGTATGTTTACTTGCACATTTATAAAAGAAAAGTGTAAGTAAACTTTTGTATAAAAAAATAAAGTGTAGTTTTTATATAAAAGTATACTTGTAATGTCTTGGTTATTTTGTAAAGTATTTGTTATCTTGTGTATACTTATGAGACGTGTATATATATATACATATGCATAAAGTTTTATAAACTTCGATCATTGTATATAAACGTAGGTATTTGTTGAAGCGTACGTTAATTTTAAGGGTTCCGGGAATACCTAATTGTCATTTATCGCGAAACGTAAATGCTTTCACGTATCCGATAAAATAACTTGTGAAACGTTAATAATTATTCTCAAAATAATTACTTAACCCTTGTTTGACGTAAACAATAATTTGCTTGATGCCCGTTTACGTTAACTGATTATTTCTTGCTTACGCGATTTAACTTAACGATTTCCATTAAAAACAAACGCGTACAATACAAAAAAATAAATAGTGACTTATCAACGTCGTACATTGTCCTAAAACACGGGGTGTTATAGTCTCCCCCGGTTAGCTGAGCCTTATCCTCAAGGCTTTAAGATTATGCTGTGCCTTGGTTATAGTCCTTGTCTAGTTGTAACGGGCTTTGTTCATCATGCTTTGTGTGATCTTGGATTTTTGAGCCTTATCTTTTGATTTGAATTCTTGAGATCGTTGATCGATGCATCATTTCTCCTTGACTTGAATCATCTTGATCTTAACTTTAACTTGATCAAACTTGTGCTCTTGGATCCAACATGCTCATACTTGTTACATTTTGTTTGACATATATGATTATATGTCTAAAATCTTCCCAAAAATACGATTCTTTAATTAACTTTGAGGCTCTTTGATGGATGGGGGAGATTAGAAATCAAACTATCATTGACGTTGAATGATTGAACTTTGAAAGATTGGTATAAGATGTGGTTTATGAATCCCGACTTCGCTGGATGTAGGCTGCAAATTCGTCGTTATACCTGAAATAAGTCTGTTAGCAATAAAAGATGAATTGGCTTTTTGTCCTATTCATCTTGACTTCGGTTGCATTAACCTCCGGTTTAACTTTTTATAGTATAAAATTACTATAACATGTGATTGGTAGATTCAATGAAACTCCTTGACAGGGTTTCCAGCTCAAAGCATAGGATCTTTTAACACATATGTATTAGATTCACCATGCTTGCTAGTTCTCATTACCGAAACATCTCAAAGCAGACAACACAATAAGAGTGAATCAGATGGTTACTATCTTTCTGATTTAGTCGTCAATTCATTTACTAGACCAAAATTAATTTCCAGTTATCACAAGCTTGATTCATATAGAATCTTGCAAGTCACCTACCAAGATCTTGTTTGATGTTGGCTCAAGCAGGATTTCCATCTTCACTGTGAATACTTGAGTATCACTCAGATGTTCTGGAAAGATCTCAAGGATAATGCGTAAGACTCTTTGTTACAGCTTGTGAACTTTATGGTGTTCAACAAGTGTATTTTGACATTGTGTCCTAATGAGACTTATACTATGATCTTTTCTGGCTCTAGACTCGATTTGTGCACTTTTGGTTTTAGTAATCGGAGACTGGAGCAGACTGCCACCAATTCAATATTAACAATCTTGGAGTGAGATGTCAATAGATAACGTGTGTTTCTTCCCGTGATACATGAGACAAGTTTCTTTTGAGAGAAACTTGAATGGCCGGGAAGGGTTGTGCATTGCATCACTATGTCCATGACGACTTTCTTCAATATCAACAATCATCATTATGATTTTGATAGATTATGTATTGACCCAGTTTCTGCCTAAGGTGTAAGGAGGGCTTCTTTCTTTTCACCATTTATCCATATATTTCTTTTTCATTCTTCAACCCCTTCAATGCTTACCAAGACGTCATTACTAACACCTTATTGTGATTGTTCCAGTGTTAGCTCAATCTTAGTCGGCATTCTTCCCTTATACACATTCATCTCTAATCATACTCTAAGGACTGCTATTCTCTAACTATGAGTGTCCTTGGGTAGTATCCTCCGGTTTGGTTGGATCGTAGGATTCTTTATACTAACCAACTCCTTATGATTCAGAATCGTCATGAAATTAATAGGTTGTTCGGTTATGAAGATCGAAACATATAACCATTTTCTGACATTTTTATATTCTAAAATACTCCCCCTATACATGTGCTCCGATATTCAATAATTGTTTAGCACCTGAAGGCAAGAGTTGCACTTTAGGTCTAAAGATCACATTCGTTATAGCATTTTTTAATCACATTTTCTCCCCTTATTTTAATTATTAAACACTTAGTATTTGAAATTCCAATTGATTATAATTTTGACATGAAAAATTCCATGGGGAGGGAAAAATTTTCTCACGGTATTGCATGAATTCAGATTCTGATGTGCTCCCCTTCAAAATTTATATGTGGATACCCAATATTCTATCTTAATACTTGACATATGGACATGAAATATTGATTTGTCACCACAAAATGTTAAAGACAGAGTTGAGATGCTCTTAGTGACAATGTATATTAAAGATTGACATTATATGTTTCGACATTTTAATTTCACAAAATGTGTATTGGATACATAATGTTGACATTTTATGAGATGTAATCCGACACCTTAAAAGGCTTTGTTTTGAAATGCTCCCCTCAGGAAAGAAAATTAATTCGAGGAAGGAGTGTTGAACATCTTCTAAATTTTACAAATACCAACTTTTTATAGAAAAATACCACTAATTATATTGTAGACAATTTTTGACATTGAAGTTCTTTTTGAAAAATTGTGTTCAACGATTTTAAAAAACATGATAGAAACTTCTCTTCTATTTAGAGTAAGCGCACCTGAAGCATACACTTCTCCTATTACATTCGGGACCCGAGTTTAGTTATGCAATGTAATGTACTAAGTCATGAGAAATTTAGAAATGACTTGTTTTGAAAACATTTTGAAATCTCTGTTCGAACTTCATTTACACGCTCGCTTGTCGATGTTAATCAACATTTCTAGGTTACGTAAATGTTATCGATTCCAAGAGTCATGCCCGAAAGACATTCTTATTTGGTATTTTTGAATATTTCTGATTTTATATGTTGTTTTTCTAGGTTTTATATTTTTCTATTTTTACTTTTTGTTGGTTTTATATATTTGTATTTTCTTTTTTTAATTTTTATAAATAAATAAAATAAAAAATAAAGAAGAGAATAAATTATTTACTAAATTGGATGTTTGATGGATCAAGCAAAATTCAATTTCCAGAACTCTAGCGTTCATATGGAGTCAAAATCTCATACCGAGTGTCTGACAAGATACATAAACCTATCTTCCAATAAAGATTTAGTAAAAAGTTCAGCTAATGGTATTCAGTACCCGGAAAAGCTTAATTTAAACATACCCTTTTCAAACATGTTTCCTTTCATGATAGTGATTATTGACATCGATGTTGCTTTGGTACGGGAATGCTGGTCTGGATTGCACGTGATGGCTATGGTGCCTTTGAGTCACAATTCATATGTATTTTATCAAAAGTGGAAGCCATTATCTGATGAGCTTGAGTTTCTCAACCATAGAACTTGTGCGCAACACGCAGATAAAGACAATACTTGGCTTCTGCTGATGTGAAGACATTCGGAAGTGCAGTCCTGCTTTTTGGATATGAACCAGCTGGAATAAACTTTTCACGCCTTAGAAATTGTATGGCCACAGATGTGCTTCTTAGTGAATCTAATGACAGCCCGCGTGGTCTGATCTTGAAAAGGCAGTTAGTTTGAATCGGTTTTGTCCTTCGGGATACAGAGACCCATGTTAGTGGAGTACTTTTAGGTACGAAGATCCGTTTAACTGCAGTAAGTGAGATGTTTCTCAGTCGGTTTTCGCTTGTTAGCGGGACAATAACATGTCTGCATGTATTATATATGGTTATTGCTGTTAGGTACATTGAGTGCTGACGCCGACCATACTACGATAATTTTATTTTGGTCGACCCGGATGTAATGTAACCACTCAAGTCAGCGTCAAGGGTGTTTTGGTAGCTTGGTGTACCAATGTTTCACTGAGGTCATTCATGATTTTTAAGTATCTCTTGAGCATACTTAACTTTGGTGTATAAATGGTTACCGAGGGGATGGTGGATCTGAATTCTAAAAGAATTTCGCTCCCCCATATTAGACATATCAAACTTGCTATGCATTAGGTTTTCCAAATCGTTTTGAAGTTTTTGGGTTCGTTGAGAAAGAAACCAAAAATTATGTCATCAAACTAAATTATGAAACTAGCATATATGTTTCCCTATGTTTGCTTATGAACAGATTTGGATCAATAGTACCTTTTAAGAAGCCATTCAGATACCAAGAAGTTGGAGAGTTCATCATACCACACTCTTGGTGGCTTGTTTGGAGGAACCATTTAAGGCTTTCTTGAGACGATTAAAACGTTGTCAGAAGATATGGGTCACACAAATCTATGTGGTTGGGTTTACGTAAACACTTCTTCCTTCAGTGGTCCGTAAAGAAAATGTTGTTTTAACGTCCATTTGGTACACTTGTATATGTTTGATGTGCAGCATACGCAATGAACAAAGTACAGCTTCCAACGGAAACTGGTTTGAATTGACTCTTCAAATCAAATTCCCTTCCTTTTTTGAGCATATCCCTTAGCCACATGATGAGATTTGTTGCGAATGATAGTATTTTCCTCATCGCGTTTGTTTTTCCAAGGGAGCACTTTAGTTAATGACATTTTATGCAAAAGTGGTTCTGGCGACTATTCCCATTCATCTAGTCGATCAAACTGAATGAAAGTTCTTCTGCATTGATTCAATCACTGCAGAATCAGACATGGCTTCTTGATGTTCTTTGTTCGGTTCGCCTCACGGTGGAGTGCGAACATACACCATCTTCGCCATCTGTTCTAGCTTGAGGTCTTGTTCTAACTGATGAGATAGGAATTTCCAATGACCTTTTTTATTGGTTGATCTTTTGTTACTAACGCTGTGCGGAAGTTGGTGTTGATAGAAATATGCTTGTTTGACGATTAAATCAACATGATGAGGACGTGTTCCCTTGTTCTTGTACCGGTGTACTAAAGATGTTTGTTAAATTCATACGTCGTCAAATTGTGGCATTTTCTGTATTTGGTTTAGGATTGATTAATGTTTCAGGGTTTGCAGTGACAGTTGAGGACTGTGTTGGAGTTGATGTGTTGAATGAATGTACAATAGGGTGGATCTGCAACATTCGGTTGTTGTAGAAGTGTGAGTTGTGTTATTGTTGTTGACGTTTATCGGGATTATCTGAGCATGTAAGCGGAAGACTTTGACACAAAATGAGATGTTCCATATTGAGTAATTCATAAAAATCGGACTATAAACCTCCAATTCCAGCTCATTTGACGTTGTTACTGTCTCAACAACTTAAGGAACATTTTCTTGACTTTGTGGACCGGGTCTTAAACTGTCTTGTTCAAGTACCATTGTTGGACATTGTGTAACGGGGTCAGAATTGATGTGATCTGACGCCATTTGAGGCAATTCGTCAAAGTTAACATGAATGGTTTCAACTATCATTCTTGTTCTCTTGTTAAATACCCTTTGACTGAGTAGAATACCCAACAAAAATACATGCATCACCTTTTTCCTTCATTTTGTCAAGATTTTCACCATCTCTGGTCAATGTTGTAGCCAAGGGAACCAAAAGGATGTGAAAGAACTTGACTGACGGTTTCCAGGCATTGATGATATGGTAAGGTGTTTTCTCATGTCGAGGAATTACAAGTGAACGGTTTTGAGTAAAACATGATGTTGCAATTGCTTTAGCCCAGAAGAACAAAGGAACTTTAGTGGCGCTTAGCATTGTTCGAGCAGCCTCAACAAGAGTACGGTTCTGTCTTTCGACAACTCCATTTTGTTCAGGTGTTCGGAGCAGGTTGAGTTTCGTCTGTCTTATTCCCACTTTAGCAAGTAGCTATTGAAGAGTTTTATTAAGAATTTCCAATGGACTTTGTCAGTTCAAAACTGTTGTAACTGAGCTATGAAGTCCTCTTTGGACATGTGTGTAGGTAATCAATGAGAACTCCAGGTGTTTTCAATCTTTGGACCTCAGAAGTTGCAGGTACTGGTATATCGGGAGTAGTCATTCTAACAATTACGAGAAAATACTTCTTTCGATTAATGCTTTCACCCGCTTTGGACCACATATAAATCCATGTGTTAGATGTTGCTAACCGTCTTTTTGAGCTCGGGTTAGTCTTAGTATGATAAATACTTTCTTTTTTGCTTTCCCAGCTTACAAGAAGGACACAGATGATCTTTGACGAATTTCAGCTTTGGAAGGCCATTCACAATATTATTCTTCGAAAGCAAGTTTTGATTGGTGTTCAAAGTTTAAATGTGATGACGATATGCATACATGCTTGAGGACGATGTGCTTTATCCATTAAGCATATTAGTTTAGGAGTGTTGTGTCTTGCGGAGAAATAGAATACAAATCTTGCACGTGAGCTGTGAGCAAGTTCCATTTCCTTTTAATTTCACGGATATAACATGTAGACTTTCTGTCAAAGCAACTTCCTTATCACCGCATCACAGATTGACCAATCGAGAATAATATTGTGATTAAGCCCTTCGATGTACTAATACCCTTCTTTGATAAGTATCTTTCCTTGAACCAGATCTCCATGGCCAAGAATTGGAGCAATTTGATAATTTCCAAACTTGACCGTTCCCAGAAATTTCTCCACAAAATTAGTTAGAAGTTTAAGATTTCCGGTCATGTGCTTTAAGCACCCAGAGTCGAAGATTGATAGGATATCTCGCGAGACTGCAAATGAATTAGAAGTCGATTGGGGGGAAGTATTGGAACATGTGGGAACACCTTATGAGTATTATGTTCCAAAAAATTTAGCAGTTCTAGATGCATTTCCTAGAGGGCATACTAACGTTTGGGTTAAACATTTCCTTTTTGAGGACTTAGGTTTCATTTGTATCCGCTTGTGGTTATACTAGGATACCACCAACTAATGCCCTTACTAACTTGCTCTTTAATTTCTAGTTATGTTTCTAGATTTATTGACAGTGGGAGTTGTTGCATCGGTTTTCTTACTGGATGTTGCAACAGATTGGTTACATTTTATGCTTGGGTTCTCTCAAGTACTAACAGGCATCAACCATATAGTTGTCTAGTACGAGAATCACGCCATTTTTATAATGTTATGAACACATAAAAATCATTGATTACTGTCATTCATTCAGCACACATTTTCCACAAGTAACACAGACAAAGTTAACATTCGAGGTCTTAGCATTCAAACTGTCATTACACGCAGTTACAGACGTTTTATTATTTGAAAACTTAAACTTCCTACGGTGGTCTTCTACTTCTTGCTTCTTCCCTTGACTATTGTTAGACATGACTCTATCTTCCAGATGATTGCTCTTAAGCTGTGGTCTGCTAACACTAGTATTGGGAATTACTCCTGTAGAGAAAGACACGCGTTTGTTAGGTTTCCTAATGTCTTGATGCAACTGAGGTGTTCTAGTTTGATTAGGCTTTGTGTGCACTTTATACATTCCTGGTGCAATCACATTTGTGTTCTTGACAATTGGCAACATATTCTGAGGCAAAATCTGTGCAGTGACTGGTTTTGAAAAATCATTAGACACATTTTGTGTGGTAACTGGCTTTGACTTTGAGAAATCTTTCTTTGCAAGAGAATCTGAAAAAATAGCTGGTTTACCTAAAATGGATTGTCTTTGACTTTTAAAAGCATTCGGTTGTCGAATAACCGATGATTTTTCAAACTTAGTTTCCACAGATTTTCCTTTCATCTTTTCTATGAGTTTCTTCAACTCACTTATTGCAATTCCTTTGTCTTGTAATTGAGCTTTCAAGTCTTGAATTTCAAAATACTGTTCACGTTCTTTCAGAAATACGTTTGACTGATTTTCTTTGAAAGATTTGTCATTTTTTATCTTTTCTTTACACTGTTGTAAATCAAGTTCAAGATTAATCGCATGTTTCTGAAGTGATTCAAAACTCTTTGACATTTTTCTACTCTTTGAAAGCTCTTTTTCAAGACGTTCACATTTTTGCAAGGTTTCTCCGTAATCACATTGCAAATCAGTGAATTCATCTAAATCTGTGTATATTCCAAGTATCGCATTCATGTGATCAGCATAGTAATATTCCCTTGAAAGACGGTCGATTTCATTCAAAAACTGTGTTTTTTGAGTTTCCATTTGAGACTTAAGATTATCAACCTCATCTTCAAGAGAATTAACATATTTCAAATCAGCAACCATTTCCTCTTTCAAACACAAGTGAAATCTTTCTAAATCCACATTGATTTTACTAATTTGGGGGCCAAAATTTCCTTCAATTGTGTTTTGAATGAAAGGATCGATGTTACCAAAATATGTTCTTTTGGCGATTGTTTGTTTGCAACGTTCCACTCCATCAAAAATCGTGCCAACACACTTTTTAATCTTGAAAAGTTCTTTAGAGCTTTGACACTTTTTATCCCAAGGAATGGATTCATCTATTCGTTTCTCTAACAAAGTTGGTTGTTTACGAAAAGACTCTTTGGAATATTCATTATTAGAAGATGATTGACTCATCGTTGACGTTTTTGGAAAATTGTGTTGCGCAGCCGACTTTTCTCGTTGTGGAACAAAAAAATCATAAAGATTATTCAATTGAGCATAATCAAACGGTCTGATTAGATCGCTTAATTTTGATCGACTTTCTTTTTCAAGACGAATTGTTTCGTCAGAATCAGGGGCTAGAGTCGATTAACTCGCTTAATTTTGATCGACTTTACTTGGTCCAAGATAATTGTTTCGTCAATTCATGGGCTAACCATTAACGCAAGATTATCATTAAGCAACTATGATCACTACAGACGAGGATTCGCGCTTTGAGCTTTCTTGAGGAACTCAGGTTTTGCAAAACTCGTTTTACAATTACGATTAAGCATATTCATTGTTTGAACATATTGACCGGTTTTATATACAATATCATCCAAAACCTTGACTTTGTTTTCTAAAGCAATGACTTTATCAAGTTCTTTGTCTTCACGAAGTTTTTGAGTAAAACTTAAATCTGAGCCACTTTTGCGTGTAGACATAAGAGATGGTTGTTCTTGATCGCACAAAGCTCCTTTTTCATATCGAATTCTTTGATTTAAATCAATTATCTTTTTGAGATATATGCATTAGATGACTTTTTCAAAATTGATTTGTATGACAAATAAATCTCCTTAGCTTTTGGCACAATCAATTCCACCTTTGACGCATAATTCAACACATTAAACTTAGTCGAGTTCCCCGCTTGAAAACATCTTAAGGTCTTTAAACATCAACTGATTAGTTTTAGACAGTTCATTGTTTGCTTCTTTGAAATGGTTATTTGATGATTCTAAACTTTTATTTTTAGTTTTGAAATTCTAAATTTCACCTTTCAATTTATCAACTAAAGCCTTGTTTGATGATTCCAAAAATTTATTTCGGTTTTTGCTGTCATCAATTTCACATTTTAGTTTCTGAATTAAAGAAGCAAGCAAATCACGTTCTTGATCAAGATCATCAGTATCATCCTGGTCATCCTGAGCTCTATCATTACATATATCCAATTAATCAATAGTGATATTGGTGTCACCTTGTTCCGCCATATATATATGTCATTACTTGATTCAGGTTGCTCAGGATGTTCATTTTCCATGGCAAACACATTATAGTTGTCATTATTGTTTTGTACCTTATGCATTGGCTCATCATCAAAGATTGGTCTAGAATTGTCAACTGGATCAGGAGTAACCCTCTTGAATCTGTCCATGTAACATATAATTGCTATCAAATTCTGATCTTCAGACTCAGCATCAGTATCAACTTTCCAATCAGCTTGTACTGCATTCACTGAACCCAGCTTCCTGTTGCTTACACAATAACATCTTTTTCCTTGGACAACGCATCCTTTACTCGTTTATTCTGTTTCTGACATTCCTTGATACATCCCATAGTCCTTGCAGTTATAACACTGAATCCCAGACTTCTGCACTACTGGAAGTACCTATATTTTCCCTAGCCCCAACAACATTAACTATGCCCACCTGATTATCATACACCAGTTCCTCTAATTATCTTGGAGAATTATCTTGATTAGCTCTACTGTGTTGAGAAGTTCAAGGTTGTTTGTTGGTAGGTTTAGTAGTTTTCTGAACGAGAGAGAAATTAAAGCCATGATTTTTTGTCAACTCTTTTTTTCCTTTGGACATTTCAATCATCTTCAGTAACCTAGCATGGTTCCTGATCATAAGTAGGAAGGCAGAAAGAGGTAACAATTACTTTCTCTGTTTCTAATAAGATTGTTGTGATCTGTGGAGAATATTGACGTGTTTTGAGTAAGGATGGTTTTTTGAGGAATGGTAAAACTGTAGTTTGTTTGAGCCAACAAGAGCAAGTGGATTAGCAGTACTTGCTAGACTTTCAGCTCTTACTCGTTGTCTTCATTCCGGTGTTGCTTCAGATGTCATCAAAGTTAGTGATAGGAGACATTTCATTCCAGCTCATGACCTCTACTTAACCAAGTGTCACAAACCTTTGCCATCTGGTTGTAGTTGATAAGAACTGGTCCATTCACACTGATGATAGTAAACATGACACTGATTTTAACAAGCTCCTTCTTAATCTTGTAGAACTCGTGAGTAATACGATTTCAAGTGATTCACCATCCCTGTGAGGTGAATTTTCCAAACTCCCATATAAATTGGTTTTCAATATCATGAACAATTGATTGATTCACCTTGTTTCAACCTTCCAATGCTATTCCACATTTCACATGCATTCGGACAAGCATCAACTGTGGAGTAGATATCGAGTTATCCATCCCTGTAAAAAAAAAAAAGAAATGATCTGATCGGTCTTCACTTCAGCATTCAGTTGATCGCAGTAGTCTTGTGAAACATACTATAGTTCTCCCATATCCTTTCTATAGTTTTTTTTTTTTGTTTTCAGAACTATCCTTCAGCAACTAGAAACTGTCTTCTCAGCCCATTGAATACGTGTATGGGATATTGGAGACAATAGTGATGAGTTTCACTGTTAGGTTTTGGGTGACAATAGTATCTCTGATTCTGGAATTCCACTGAAACGAATTACCACGTGCTAACATTGGTGACGATCTTGCTAAACCCGCTTCCATGATAGCATTAGAAGAGCATTCGATGATTGAGTTATGCAAATTGGTATTATGAATTTGACAAATTTGATAAAGTTGTGAATGGAAATCGGGATCTAAAATGTTATATGAAGAGTTTGATTATATATGGTAGTGAAGAACGCACTTAACTTCCACGGAATTTTACAACTTCCTATGCATTAAAGAAACCGACAAAGGAAAAAGATTACTTATTTGTCGGGGATGTTTAACAAAAATCAGTAGAAAAAACCGTGAAATTAAAATTGACATATTTCGCTTGAAGGATTACATATTTCGCTTGGCTAAAAGTTGCATGTTTCGCTTGAAAAATCAAAATTGCATGTTTCGCTTCAACTTCTAAACATATTTCGCTTGTCTTTTAACATATTTTGCTTGATAGGTAAACTTGCATATTTCGCTTAACATTCAACATATTTCGCTTCTCATTATTAACATATTTCGCTTCAAATTAAACCTGCATGTTTCGCTTGGATATCAAACGTACATATTCCGCTTGAAATTACACCTGCATATTTCGCTTGAATATCAAACGTACATGTTCCGCTTGACCTGTGACATATTCCGCTCGGTGTCACTATCTAGTGAAGGACCACTTACACTAACAAACAACTAGTCCTTTTCTAGTGAAGCTAAAATGGTAGATCTATGTTCCCCTATCTTGTTAACCGGTTGGGACCACTTAGATGAGTAAGTCACCTCAATAAGCTCGAAATAAGCTCAAAATAAGCTCGAAATAAGCTTAAAATGAACAACAAAAATTCAAAACGAAGCTAAGAACCTAGTTAGAAGATCAAACAAGTTAGAGGACGAGATCTTTTGTGTTTTCAAGAAGCTAGAACACAAAAAACAACGACCGAATCAACAAGCTTGAAAAAAAAGAAAAAAAGGAAAAACTGTGAGGGGAAAAATGAATAAGCGTAAAGATAACTATTTAACACCAATATAAAGGAAGAATAAGCTCAAAAATCCAAGAAGCCTACAAACCCAATAGACTGGGTTTGTTCTTACCGCATAAGCCACGAAAAGAAGCTATTTAAAACCATGAAACCAACACTAAACACCCCTTGCGAGTGATTACCAACATGTTAGCCATAAATATTTATAATTTCACAACAATTAAGCAAACCCAAATAAGCTCTTAATGAGCCAGAAATAAGAAAGAAAAAGAGAGAGAAGAAAAGAACTTGGAATGTTAGATTAAGAGAGATAAATGGTAAGTTACAAGTGAACAAATGCAACCAACACCCTCTCCATGTGTGGAGATGGTTTCTTTTATACCCCTAGCCATCTAGTTTTAGCGTGTGAGCTTTTCTACTTGGGTCGGGCTTGGCCCAAACTTGGGCTTTGAGCCCGAAACACGGACAATATTAGATTACAATCCAAGCCCGTTAAACCCGACTAGCCTATTATAATGCAAGACCTAGTTTGACTTTATAAGACCGATAACATTCTTGTTTGACTTAATAAAATAAATGCTAACAAAGAACCAAAGAGCATTCGTTGGAGGTTCTTGGAGCGATAGCGGTGAAGAAGATGATGAAAGATCCAAGACGAGACATTGTCTTTGAGCTCCACACCAAATGAGGTAAGTTCTCGAATTCCTCTTACTTGTAAGTGATGAAAACTCAATCAATAAATGATTTAGCTTTAGATAATGAGTATGACAAACTATGCAAAATGAGTTTAAAGATAATCACTAAAAACAAAAGATTAAAAGCCACTAGAAATATTCTAGAAACGAGATTAGAGAAATAAAAGCAAAATTGTCTACACTCGAGAAAAACAAGGGAGTTTGATCTCGATGTGTTAAAAATGTCATACACTTTAAAAATTGAGAATGAAAAACTCAAGAAGAATTCAACTAGATTAAATAGATTTGAAAAGAGTACACATTGAGTTTAATAATTGAAATGCTAAGTAATCAATAACCCTCCGATGATAAATTAGGATTAGGTTTTAATACATTTGAAGCATCATCTAGTGGAACTAAGGAAATAAAATTTGTGAAAGCTCAGAAAAAGGTGAACCTCATGATGGAGTCTCCAATAAATAATGGGCCAGGCCTCCCCCAAAGTGCTCAGGCGCCCCAATAGCAAATATGAGACCGACCCTATGCAACGCCTAAACTGAAAACATGTTGGTCTTTTCAAAAATCTATTTTGGGTCCTAGACCAAAACACATAATTGTAAACAAGGTCAAAGTTCCTGTTGCTAGTGACAATGAAGTCAAATAATTTTATAAACCATTGTCTAAACCCGGAGTTGGATTTTCGAAACCTAATTTTAGATCAAAAACTCCACATCATAGAAGAGTCAATAATAATTATCCTCGTGCCAAAACACCGCAACCAAAATGGAACATTGGTCGACAAAATCGACTTCATGGCTTTCCCGTAACTTGGAACAACTTTCCACGTCAAAGTTACATGCCATGGGAAATGTATTCTCCATTTCCTCATCCCAACCTGTGGAAAACTAGAAAGGGGGTGAATAATTTACCGCTTTTTGATTTAAGGTTTATGTTTGTTTATAAAATTTATATTCGACTTTTTGTGAATTCAATGCTTGCACAATATGAACAATATAAGTACATGAAGTTATAAAGTAAGACAAGAGATAAGAGTAAGAACAATCAAACCACAACGCGAGTATTTATAGTGGTTCGTAACGAAGCACACTCTCGCCCTACTCACTCCCCGAGCACCTAACTCGAGTGTTTCTTCACTAGTCAACAAACTCGCCTTATGGCGGTGAAAACCGTACACCACATGCGTAACAGCCAATTTACGACACAAGGCTAAATGTCGAGGTTCTAATCTAGCTAGAACCAATCTATCACAAAACAAATTCACGACTTGTTCATAAAGACTTCACAACTCCATGACTCCTCAACAAACTTCAAGACTTATTCACAACTCCAAGACAATCCCTTCACCACACTACTTCTAATCACAACTATCTCACACAACTTGGTAAAATCAAACCACGATCTAACTATACTTAACAAAGATCGCCAAGATCTAGCTACCACATCACAAATACAAGATATACAATTGGTTTGACAAATTATGTGATATATGAAAGCAACAAGGTTGCACATATACACTTGAGGTGTAATACTTCTTCACTTGATGATGAAAGTATTCTTCTCTTGCACTTGAGAAATTGAGCCTGGATCACTTGGAAACAAAGCTTTATGATTAAATGATCAAATGATTTTAGTGAGATGTGTGGGCTGTTTTAGAACAGAAAGAAGAATAAGTGCCAAAAAAGGGAGGAAAATAATCGGGGAAAATCCATAGTTATAAGGACAAACCGGAGACGCGTCAGACCTATGGGTGGTCCCATTTAAATAGGTGGGCGGTCCCCCATACAATTAAGGGGGCGCCCAGTATGTAAAGGGGGCCGCCCTAGCTAGGGGGCTTTCCCAGTTTGTCTATTGTGTAGGGGAATTTTTTCTGAAACTTTATCTAAGCTCGCTTTAGGTCTGAAAATATTGAATTCAAAAATGTATATTTTGAATATAACTTTCGTTTAATTGTAGAAAATATTGTAATGTTTATAAAAAAGAAAAATGTTTACAAACATTAAAAAAAGTGTGATGTTGAATAAAAAAATATTCCTTTGAGCATAAAATGACAATAAGCATTTATTTATTCAATTACCTTGAAGTTGATATAAATTTCAAATGAAAAAGTACGGCTAATTAATTGTTTACGTTTAATTTTACATTGAACGTTTTTAATATTTGTGTGAATTTCAAAAACGTAAAATATGTAAAAATATAATAATTTCTTTAGGCATAATATCTATCAATCAACAATCTCCCCCTTTTTGATGATTACAAAATTTAAAACTCAGTAATATGTACAATTAATTTTTTTAAAAAACAAGTAATTTAATGAGTTTCATGTCATTTTCTCCCCCTTTTGTAAATCAAAAAGAGCATCGTCGAGAATTGCTAGTTAAATCGACGGAATCAATGCCTAGCCCCTTTAATGTGTGCCCCCCTCGTTCGAGGGAACCAAGGAATCCGAGCTATGTTTCGTGGCTACAAAAACAACGAGTTAAACATTACAAATAATTCCTAACATAGCAAGAAGGAATGAAAAATATGACAAGTGCAAGCAAATATCAAAGCAACATATACTTTCATATCCATTTAGGACAATCTGTGTGAACAACACACAAGCATACATAAATAGAAAAACAAATATGCTTTAGAAGCAATATAAATCCATAAAGAAAAATCCTAAATACCATAGACAGGATTTTTTTAGACTTCCATGTTTGCTTGCGACACAAAAGGGTTTGAAAGATTATTTGGAGCATGTTACCAGATTAGTTTGGTTAGAGCAGTTTGGACGGCGGCGGATTCTGTGGAGGGATAAATCTCTTTGAAACTCCTTAGGAGTGGATGAGGTCGAGTGAGAAGGAATTCAATCCAATTGATATTCCGCACTTAAAGCAAGAAAAGTTTTTGGGTAGAAGAAATGCAACAGGGCAATACCCAACATGGGATTTCAACTTGTTAAATGTTGAGGGTGTGTGGTAAGGTTTCGAGGGTAAGGTGATGAGGAATGATGCTTTGTTGTTTTCAGGGGAAAAAAAAAACTTGAGAGATAGTAATGCATAGGCTAAGAGGTAAATGAATAGGTCTTGAAGTTGATTAATGTCAGCAATTAAGGCTTTCTCTAACTTAGAGATAGAAGGTATGTGTGTTGGTTTTGTTTATGTCACTTTGTAGGAGGAGCTTGAAGTGTGAGCAACATGTGAGTTGATGTGGTGAGATGGGAAGGAGATGTGAGACAACTGGTGATGAGTGGGGAAAGTGTCCTTAAATGTAAGGATTGGTAATGCTTAATTGGGTGATTCTGTTTTCTTAAGATGGTCATGAGAGGAGTGAGTAGGTTTTGGCATTGTGAAGTTTCAATGACATATTAGATTGTGTTGCAAAGGTTTGGTTCCTTCCTCTAAAGGGTTTCACACTCATTTTAGCTACCTTTGAATGTTTGGATGTAAGTTTGTTAGGCAAGATGTCAATTGAATGAGGATGATATGAATGATGATGAATAAGATGTATATATAGAGGAGGAAAGGTTTAAATTAGGAAAAATGAACATTTAAAGGATCAAATCCAAGAAATGTTTGTGAATTTAGGGAAACAATAGCTAAGTCTAGAGGGTATTTGGTTAAAGGGAGATGAAAATACTGTTTAACACCGTGTTTGCCTAGGCCGTCCCCTTAATTAGGTCGTCCCTTTAAAATTAAGAGTGCCGCCCTTATGAATTAAGGGGGCCGCCTACTGCTATTTCCCAGATTTTCCAAAAATCGATTTTTCATAAAATTTTGTGTGAGGGTTTCTATTTTGGTGGTTAATTTGCAGCAAGTCCATCCTTTTATATTATGGGCAATTAAGATTTTGTAACACATAAGCAATTAAAGCATATCAACATTCTACATAATAATATAATCAGTTGTAGGATAAAACTTTTTCACATAAATTGATGGCAATATAATCATATATAATATTGAAGACCAAAAGAGTGTAAAGCATATAAAATAGTAACTAGATATCATGCACAAATAACTTATCTTGACAAGGGGGGTTAAGTTAAAAACAACCAAACTTTTGTGCAAAGCTTAGTATGTCCTAAGAGCGACAAATGTGGAGTAAGCGATTATTTAAATAGATGGACTATTGTATATATGTATAAAAACGAGCTATGCATTTAAATCAAGAGTAGTAAAAGTTTGCTTAAAAACTATCTTCTAAACTGTTTTTATATGTAAACTAGAAACCTAAGACACAGAGAGAAGAAAAAAATTCTGTCAGTCAGGTGGGATGGTCCCCTTAAAAGTCGGGTGGAACCCCTTAAAATTCAGAGGCCGCCCTTTATGAATTAATGGGCCACCACCTTTGAAAAAATTTTTCTTCAGATTTTTTGACAAATGGTTCCATTGATATTATCATTTTTTATTATGCCGAAAAACTTAAATCAATTTGTTCTATCATTCCTAGACCTAGACGTAAGTAGTTTAAAATGGCTCCGTGTAAGTAGTTTATTAGAATATACATCTATTTGTCGTTCGATGAGAGATATTTCCTTTTTGAACATTATCGCGAAGGAAGTGATGGCGAATCTCAATGTGTTTTGTTCGTGAGTGTTGAACGGGATTCTTACTTAAGTCTATAGCCCCTTTGTTATCACACATTATTGGAATGTCGTCTAACCTAACGCCATAGTCTACGAGAGCTTGTTTCATCCATAGGGCTTGTTGACATGCCTTTCCGGCGCTTACATATTCCGCTTCGGTTGTGGAGATGGCAAGAGCGGTTTGCTTCTTCGAAAACCAAGATGTTAGACAACATCCCATAAACGTGCAAACACCACTAGTGCTCTTGCGATCTACGTAATCTCCCGCATGATCCGAATCCGCATACACTATTGTTTCTATGCCGGATCCCTTAGGATACCATAATCCTAAATGCGTAGTGCCTTTAATGTATCGGAAGATACGTTTAACCGCTTCTAGGTGAGAGGTTTTGGGATCCTCTTGAAAGCGTGCACAAAGGCAAACACTAAACATGATATCGGGTCTACTTGCCGTTAAGTATAATAAACTACCTATCATGCCTCTATATTTGGTATTATCTACGGACTCACCTTCTTCGTCTCTCGTGAGTTTGGTTTCCGTAGACATAGGGGTTTTTATTGGCTTAGAGTCTTCTAGTCCAAATTTCTTAAGCATTTCCTTAATATATTTTGATTGATTAAAAAATATTCCATCATCTAATTGTTTTATTTGTAATCCTAAGAAAAAATTTAGTTCCCCCATCATACTCATTTCAAACTCATCATGCATGATCTTGGCAAAGTCATCACACATTTCTTGACAAGTTGATCCGAATATAATGTCATCAACATATATTTGGACAATAATGAGGTTGGAGTCTTTCTTTTTAGTGAAGAGTGTGTTATCTACCATTCCCATGGAGTAATCATGTTTAATAAGAAAGGCTTTTAATCGATCATACCAAGCTTTTAGGGCTTGTTTTAGACCATAAAGAGCTTTCTTAAGTCTATAGACATAATTAGGTTTTACGAAGTCAATAAATCCCAGAGGTTGTGCCACGTAAACCTCCTCATTGATAAAACTGTTAAGGAATGAACTCTTCACATCTATTTAGTATAACTTAAAGTCTAGTGCGCAAGAATAAGCTAAAAATATTTTTATGGACTCTAGTCTAGCTACGAATGCATATGTTTCATCATAATCAATTCCTTTTTGTTGATTTTAACCTTAGGCAACTAACCTAGCTTTGTTTCTAGTTACAACGCCATTTTCATCGAGTTTATTTCTATATACCCATTTTGTTCCTATAATGGTCATATCCATGGGATTTGGGACTAGTTCCCAAACATCATTTGTTTTAAATTGGTTTAGTTCCTCTTGCATGGCCATTACCCAATTTTTATCTTTTAATGCCTCATTTATATTTTTAGGTTCTATTGTTGAAATAAAGCAAAAGAAATTGCTTTTGTCTTGAGCTTGCGACCTAAGAGTTCTTTGATTTAGATTACCAATAACGTTTTCTAGGGGATGAGTTTTAGATTCTTTAATATTTACAATTTGATTATTTTCTAATGAAATGTCTTCAAGATCATTGCCTATGGGTTTTATTTTACTAACCTCAATAGCTTCTTCGACTAACTCATCATCTTCTAATGGTGATGTTTTAGGCGGGGGAGGAGTTTCATCCATAGTGGTTTAAGACTTTTCCGATGCAAAACTAATCCTACTTCTATGTTAATTATTATCCACTAACTCATTTTTCTTCGTCTACGTGAGTTCGTGGCCATAGAAGATTTCCATTTTATAGTGGTTCATAGATAATCCATGTGAAAGAATGGTTCCTAATGAACAAATTCTTTTAAAAACTAGAAAACCAACAAATGGCATTTCTAGTGACTATCATATTTCCTATCTATCACTAATACTAAGTATATCATATATCGATCTATAATTTACGTAATTAGAGAGTGAGACGTACCTTAGCCTTCAAGAGAAATTACTTTAAAATCTTTGAGGTAGCAAGCTTTAAGGATGAGGATTTATGGAAATCCTATGGATGCTTGTAGATGATTAACCTTAGAAGATATGATGATTTAGCCATTTGGTCTCCATCGTTTCATGGGTCCGAAGTTATTGTTTTCGAATATGTTTTGCATTTGATTCGAACACATGCACGGTAAACATCTTCCACATTGAGTAAAGCTTGGTTGGTGTGAATGATTCCACATTATGTGATTAGTGTTAGAGTAATTTGGTCTACCTTGGTCTCTCTTAGGTTGAGGTGTTTTGGAACGAGGATGAGAGTTTTCTTTTCTTCTCGGAGGAGGTGTTTTAGACCTCATTGTAGGTTTAGTAAATCCGACTCCGGGTTTTAAGGAAGGTTTGTAAAAACATTTGACCTCATCATCACTTTCAATAGGAATTTTAGTATTGTTTATAAGTATAAATTTTGGTTTTGAGTTTGAGTTTGGGTTTGATTCTATCAATTTTTCTTTCGACTCGACTTCTTGAGCTCTTACAAAATTTACTTGTTTAGTTTTGCTAGGTGACCCTTTGGTAAAATTAAATCCTAACCCGAATTTATCTCCGGAAGTTTTTTGAGAACTTATTATTTTTTTTAAGTGAGTGACTACTATCATTAAATTGTTTTAGCCTAGATATTTCTTTTCTAAGCTTCTCATTTTCACGCTTAAGGTCTTGACATAATTTACATTCTTCAGTTACTTCCTTACCTTTTTCTAACCTAGATAGTCTATCTTTTAATTCTAGTACTTCATTTTCTAATTCTATTTTAGCTTGTTTTATTGTTTTATTTTTAGCCATGACTTTTAGTCCTATTTGCATAGTCTACTATATTCATTATCTAAGTCTTTTTCGTCTAGTAATGAT
>BQNB010062455.1:8797-36069 GCA_026074375.1 Tanacetum coccineum | reverse complement strand
ACCAAACCGAATCGAACTAGAATTTCACTATTTTTAAAAAAAAATTTACCCGAATTTCACTATTTAAAAAAAATAATTACATAAATTTTTAGTAAACAAAAAATTATTATTAACATAAAAAAAAAAAAAATTTTATATTATGATAAAATTTTAATGACCTCCCCTGTGTAAAACAAGCTATCTTAATACACTCATCCTTCCACCGATTATCCCCAAATTAGATATCCCAAAAACCTAAAACCTAATTCATTATCCTAACCAAAAAAAATGTCGATTCCAGACAACAAACCAACAAAACAATCTACACCAAAACAAATTCAATTGTCACTATAACAATAGAAAAATGTTGATTATATCAATATTTCGGTTGGTTTATTATCATAAACCAAAAATATACGAAATTTATCAGGGCAGGTGCGTTTCGATTTTTTATGTTGAATCATTATATTCGTTTAAGTCTTGATTTTTAATTAATGTAATAAGAATTATGGTTTGGGATGATTTTGTTTTTAAGCAATCAAGCTATGTAATGTGGTAAGATTTATGATTTGGGGATGATTTTGTTTTTTTTTTTCATTTATTGCGTCACTTAAAGGTAAAACATGATTTACATTATAGTTTTATAGTAAATTTATAATTAAGAGATAATTTCTTTTTCACTTTCACTCAGAAAATATGATTGGAAATTGCAGGGGACGATCAATATTCACAAAGCCTAATGGTTGATGATTCTGACTTATCTCTATAGAAGTTGGATGAAATCGTGACAAGCTGTAAGAACTCCACAAAGAAAAGGTGCAAGTTTATATCTAATCCGTTAAGCATTTGTTGATTAGGTGAATGACTGGCAATATTACTGGTTGTGAGATCAGTAACGTTATTGAATAATACCCCAATAAACTTAAGGATACGACATGTTTTGAGGAAAAAAAGAAATTTTGAACCATGAGCAACCCATGTTGTGGCAAAAGCATACTTCAGTTTTATAAACTTAAGGATATAGATGTTGTAGAAATTAGCATTTTTATTATAAGTTCATTTTTTGTGGAAATAAAACGGATGGAACTGAGGTTATATATTGTTATGATTCCATCGATATTTTGCTAAGAACTTAGCACGGATGAAGTTAACCGGAATGTGAATCTGAATGATCATATCTTTTAACGTTTTTTGCTCTCCACATGCGTGATGTTCAAATTGACGAAGAGGTTGGTGTTCTAATTTTGAGAGTGGATGGATTATATGCTTCTTTATAAGGTAATCACGTTTCCAAAGAAACGAGATGACTCGGTCAATAGGATGAAATAGTTGAAAAAGCTATATCGTTTCAATAATGTGCTTTATTTATGTACCAATTTGCACAGTTGATAATAGGGGTGTTCAGTGTTTGGTTTCATTCCCATCACACGGCTCATCAACTTGATCTCCCGGGGGAACCGTATGTCCGAACAGGCCTGGAAAAAGAGGTAAGGTCTCGCTTTCCTTTTCCACTCAAGTGTACGGCATCTGCCGTGCTTAGGCCCCTTCTTCCCTTCCCTAATAAAAGAGTCCACCGCCTGCCTTAGTAGTCTCAAATAAGGCGTGCGGGCCTGCCCCTTTTTTTAGTAGGTGATTCACTACCGAAGCTAAGAAAAGGCTGGATGAACAAACCGAAGAATAGATCGGACCGAAACCGAATAAAACCGGACCGAAATTTTTAATTGGTGTATGGTTTGGTTTGAAACCGAACCGAAGTATTTAATTGGTGTTTGGTTTGGTGATGGTTTGACAAAAGTAAAACCAAACCAAACCGAAAAAACTGAATATCTCTATACACTTATTTTTTTTAATTATATATATACATATTTTCTCTTATATTATTCTAACTAAAAATCCTAGTTTTTATAAAATATCTTTTAAATTAATAACTCATCAGACCAATCATTGATGCATAACCGGATTTGAATGCTTGAAGTTGAAATATTCAAGATAATAAAACTTCTGAAAACTTTTGCTGAAGAAAATTATATCTTATTTTGCTTTCATTAATTTTCATTAAGTTCTGAAACTTTTTGGTTTTTTAAACTTTTATCTTGTTGATTTACATGAGCATTTAGTGAGGCCTTTTGATTTGTTAATTTTATTTAAAAATTTTGGTTTTTATTTATGAATTCTAGATTATATTTTGGAGTTTATTTAAATTTGGTTTTCTTGGTTTAACCGAAACCAAACCGAATTCTAATTTGGTGTATGGTTTGGTTTTATCCATTTTATAATTGGTTTGGTTTGGTTTTGGTTTTGACTTGAAAATTTTTTAAACCGACGAACCCGAACTATACAACCCAAAAACCCGAAAACCGAACCGATGAACACCCCTAGTTGATAATGTGTTTGCAACTTCAAATTTTATATTTGTAGGTACGTGTCATAACAACTTGCAGATACTTGATTTGGCAACATGGACCGGGGCATGTATAGTTGCTCTTGGGCAAAAAATTTCAGGTAGAGATTCTTAAATTCAATACTCCGTATTATTTTGATAAAAATCATACACCGTGTTCCTTAAATATAAAGGTGTCTTCTCATCGAGTGATTAGCCGGCAAAGGAAGTGGTTACAGAAGTCCCCAGTTGAAAGTTTGTATTCAATCTCTATATTGCTAAAATATAGTTTGTCTTTGCTAAAATCAATGTTGCAAAAATCGCTAGGCGGTCGACCACCTTCGAGCTCGGAATCCGCCTACCGCCTAGGCGGATTGACATTTTATATATATTTATTATTATTTTTACAAATTTTTAATATTTATTTACATAAATTTTGCATATTTATATATTTTTTAATAAAATCTATTAATATTTTTATTATTTTTAGTTATATATCTTATATATATATGTTGCAAAATTTATATTATGTGTAGCTTTTGGTTAAGTTTTGGTCTACTAGTCCAGTAATAAATCTGTTAGCAATATATATATATGATTCCGGAAGTATATGATATTCCCGGGTCGTTCTTCGGTACGAGGAATGCAATGGAAAGTCGAGAGTCGGTTTGATATTTGATGTTTGAATAACAAAGATTTTGATTGGTTTTTCTAATTCTACGGGAAAAACAAGTAAGGCAATCTAAAAACAAAAGTAATTAGAGCTAAATCACTAAAAATGATAACGAGAATCCTAAAAAAACATGACTTAAAACCTAATTTATCAAAATTTAATCCTAAAATGATTTTTTTAACTTTTTATAAATCCTAAGTAACTAAAATGCAAGAACAAAGAAAAGTAAACTAAAACCGTAAGCAATTAAAGTAAAAAACAAAGAAAAACAATAACGGGACCAAATCCCGTTCTTTAAAAAACCAAATTCTACAAATTTAACCCTATGAAAGCAAAATTAATTTTTAACAATCCTAAATGATAAAAGAAAATTTTAAAAAAAAGAATTATATTTTTTTGAATTTTATTTAATTTATTATGAATTAAAAACTGTTTTAATCTAAATTAATTATTAAAAATACTAAACTAATTATAAAAAATCTAAAAAAATCACTAAAATTACTTAAGAGTAAGCTAAACCTATGAAAAATAAAACGGGGTCAACAACTTATCTAAATAAGCTGTTAATAAGCCGAAAAGGGCTTATAGCTTAAAAGGCCAAAAAAGTGTTATATAATTAATTTGGGGAACTATGACCAGATGGCCCTACTGGTGCTGGTGGTAGTGTGGAGTTGTGTTAAAACGTTGGTTGATGTTGGTTGAGGTCCAGGGTTCGAGTCTTGCTCACCCTGGACTTCCCACTTTCCCAATGTTTTTATTTTTGCAAATTTTTTTATGAAAAAGCTTTAAGACCTAAAAATAAGCAACTTTTGAAAAATGACTTTTTATAAAAACCTAATATAAGCACAGAAATAAGCTCTAAAAGTTGACAGATTTGGCTTTTTACATTAAGACTTAAAAGGCTAAACTGTTATGCTTTTTGGACACAATAAGCATTAAAGAAAACAAATAAACTAAAAACAAATAATCACTAAACCCTAATAAGCACTAATGAACAAGAATAAGCTAATAAAAGGAACTGAAAATAAGCTAAAATGACAGAATCACTCAAAAGGCTTTTACACTTACAGTTCTAAACTAAAATTGCTAAAAAGCTTAAATAAGCTCTAACCTAAGCTAAATAAGCTAAAAGCACTCTAAAACTAACCTAATAAGCAGATCTAAGCAAAATCAACAGCTGAAAAGCTCATATAAGCTAATAAGCTATTTGGCCAAAACTGTTAACCAAACAACCTATGGGGGCACTTTCTAGCTTATTTTTAAGCTAGTTAGTGGATCCTTATGGCTTAATGGCATATACCATTGAAAAGCTTGTCCAACAAGCTATCTAAATCAGCAAAGAAAAAGGAGTTTGAAATACAAATAAGTTATGAAAAAGCTTATAGAAAATGGCTGTGACACTCAGTAGCTGCCGAGTTTTGATTTTTGAAAAGACAAAATGCAAAGTTCGGGCCTAGATTAAGCTAGGAAAAAGACTTTTAAAATCCAAATCAAACTCAAACAGATTGAGCTTATAGCACAATGAGCTTATGCTCTTAAATTCAGACTCTAAAAACAACTTTAACTAACCTAAATTTGAATTTGAAAAGGGACTTTTTACTTTGGAAAGAAATCTATGAAAACTATTACAGTTTTGGACAAAGTCTCAAAGCACAATTGCACACTTATCCTAAACTTATTCTACTGTATACATGACTCTAAAAAAACATAACGGAAACCTTAAAACAATCTTTAAGCAAGAATCAATTTAAAACAGTTTGAAAAGATCTCAAAACCACAGATTTAGACAACTTATAAATAAAACCTTAAAACTTGCTTTTAAACATTAAAACTTAAAAAAAAGATTATTATGACTTAAAAAAGGCTTGTTAAAGTTGGCACACTGACCCAAAATAGTTTTAAACTAATTTGACCCATTTTGCCTTCTTAACCCAAACACCCCTTTAAGTTATAAAATTCCATTTTTAAACTGATTTTTAAAGATTTAAGTAAGGGTTTTTAAAGGCAGATGATAAACAAGCAATATTAAGCAATTTTTAGCAATAGGAGCTCAAAAATAAGCACTTAAGATAAGCAAACAAAGATAAGCAGTTAAAAGCTAAAATTGACAGTTTTAAAGAAAAACTTAAGCAAATGACATATAAGCAATGAACAATGACAAATAAGCAATAATTAACAATAATAAGCAGTAATAAGCAACAGTAAACAGTAAATAAGCAAATAAGCAGTTTTAAGATAAAATGCTAAAAATAGAGAGCTTACAAAGCCCTTGCTCAAAATAGGGCAAATAAGCTTACAATAAGCTGATCTACAAGCTCTAGCTTATCAAAGACAAGCTAGTGAAACCCATAAGCCCATCCAGGTTTGGCTTATCATCCATTTTTAGCCTTTTTAAGTGATTTTTGGTAAAAACTTAAACACTTCAAGCTATGGAAAAGCTTGAATAGTTTAAGCAAACAGCTTAAGTACAAGTTAAAAAGAGCTTTTGTGAGCTTATAAACGTTTTTAAAACACAAATGACATTAACTTAAAAACAAGATTTTAACATAAAACTCAAATTTCATTAACTTAAATAAAATAATACAGGGCTTTGAAAATAAAGTACAATAAGCTTAAAAAGACATAAATATAAGCTAAAAACTAAAAACTTAAAAACTCGATAAAAAAACTACTTGCTCAAAGGTTTACAAGAGTCCCTATATATAGAAAAACTAAGTCTTGGGTCTTCACTCTTTGTGCTACTTCTGTGAGTGAGCTAAGAGTGTGTTTCTTGTGTGAGAGAGCTCGAGGTCATCATCTAAGCCATCCAATTTTCTTGGTCACCAAGTAGAATGATCACAGCCATTGATTTTTATCTCTGTCACATCAACGAACGAGGATTCAGAGGATTATCAAGGTGGAATTGGCTTCTTGTGAGTGGGGTAGAAGTTTGAGAGTGATGGGTTTGTTTGATGGTGCAGTAGTCGAGGTGAGGGGGATGATGAATAGTGACTTGGCGGTAAATGGTTTGGTTTGTTTGACTGGGTTTTAGATAACAGGTGTTAGCCCTGTTTTTGTTAAGTGGTTGCATCGTTAGTCCTTTTGGACTAACGATGCAAGAGGCTAGGGACTTATGGTGTAATATGGGTTAATGGGGTTAAGTTTATGGTTTGGGCTTTTGTTTGGGCCCGGTAAGGTTTTTGGCATTTAAAGGGTTTAAATGGTTTAAGGCTTATTAAGCCTTAGTATAAATATCTTAATGGGCTGACCCGGTCCATTAAATGGGTGCGGGTTGGCCCATTAAGTATTTCTTTGGTTTCGGCTTCGGCTTTGACTTGTTGACTTTTTTGGTTGACTTTGTCTATGACTTTCATTGACTTTAACTTTTTTCACGCTTTTCCATTCTCGTGCTCGGTTTTGTCATGTTGGCTTTGTTTTTGTCCTTTTCTTAGATATCCGTTACCTGCACAATATAAATGCAAAACACACAAATACAATGTATTTTTGGTATGTTTTTAGTATTTTAGGCACATTTTATTAGGTAAATGGTATGTGTAATTAAGCACATACCAATGTCAACAATTGGGCACTAAAGCCCAACCAACCTAAAGAACCTCCCTTCACAGACCACATGTTGGCTATCTGTACTGCAGCTAAGCCAGTGGTATTTAAAGTTCCCAAGCCCTCTTCTAATGTTGAAAGGGTTCCCCAAGGCACAAAGCCTGGAGCTAAACCTGGACACAAGAAGCATTCAACTTCTTCAAAACAACCCTCTGTGTCCAGCAGTGAGGCAACTAAAGGTGGGTCTTCCAAAAGACCCACTGGCTCCAAAACTGGCCATTTGAAAAAAAAGAAAGTGTCCAGCTCGGCCATGGACTCCAACCCAAGCCAGACTTCAGCTTCCACACCAGTGGTTGCTGAAATGAATAAAGAGGGCCAGCATGCAACTGGTGGCCCAACCTCTTTAGGGGTCACTAGTAAAGAAAGAGCCAACCCTCAGCTCAGTAGTGGTATGTCAGCATTTAATTTAAATGAGCCTGTTTAATCAGCATCTTTCATTATTTACTCTGAGTCTGCATCAGGAAATGATGCTTCAGTAGTTTCTATAGCTGAACTTGATCTTGTAAAATCTGCTCCTAGTGATTTTATACCTCAACAACAGGGTATGAATGAAGGAACTAAAAACACTTCATATGATCACTTATTGTAGGTACTGACCCACATGTTCTTGTAGATAAAACCAAATCTATTAGTGAAGGGTTGGAAACTGTCCTCACTCAACCCATAACAGGAAAAGGGGCCAACTCTATTACTAGACAAGTTAATAAAGATAAAGCCTCAAGAACAATCAAGTTGGAAGATCTAGCAAAACTGGTGTCAAGTGTTCAACCAAGCTTTAAAGACCTGGTCTCACCTGAAGATGATCCTATCATTGTTGTTGATGACAGTGATGAAGATGATGAGACAGACGAAGTCCATGCTACTACAAATGCTAAAACTGAAGATGCTTTAGTTCCTATATCCTCATCTCCTAGTTCTTCTTAAATTCAAGATCTTACCAACCAAGTTCTCATTCTTTAGTCTTAAAAGCATAAACTGGAACTTGAGCAGAACAAAGCTGAAGCTGAAGCTGCTCTCCTTAGAGCTCAACCCTCTTTTCCCAACATGGGACTGCTCAATGAACTTCTGGTAAAGTCTTTACAAACTGAACTCTTAAAGATTTTATCTGCTCATGACTTTAGCAGCTCACTACCAACTGAGCTGAAGGAACTCCCCTCCAAGTTTAATGAACTAGCTAAAGAAGTCAAAGGCCTAAAGAAACAAGTTAATGATTTGGAAATTGAGCTGCCAGGAGGGATGAAAGAAATTCCCAGCAAGCTGGAAGACTTTACCAATACTATCATAAGTCTTACATCCCAAGTTGCTAAACTGAATACACTTCAGTGGGAACTCCCAGCAGAATTTCTTTTAGTGCCAACACAAGTTGAAGTGATTCAGGCTAAACTCAAAACCTTGGATTCTCTTCCAAGTCTACTCCACAAAGTCACCAATGCCTTAAATCAGTTTACTCAAGCTATTGCATCAAAGAAAACTAATGATGACAGTGTTCCTTCAGTAGGCCAAGCTAGCACTCAACCTGCTGAAGGGGAGAAGAACACAAATCAAGCCACCACCTCTCAGTTATTCTAAAAAAAGCTGCAAAGAATGCAAACCTGACCAAACAACAATCAAAACCAACACCACCACCTACAACACCCATCATTCCTCCAGTCATCACAACCACCACAACTCAAATGCAATCTCCTCTTCTCCAAAGTCCACAAAAAAGCTCCTCTCAACCTGAGGGGGAGCATATCAAGAAAAACAAACACAAAAAGGCCTTGTCTTTAGTGGAGGCTAAAAAAAAGAGTACTAACAGTGATTCTGATGATAAAACTCACGTGACTGGGTCTATGGTTGAATCCTCTAGAATAAAATAAGTAAAGAAGTTTGATTTCAATACTGAAGATGGAAAGCATATGCATTTAACTGAAGAACAAATCAATCAACAAAAGAAGATAGAGGAAGAGGCCAAAGCTGAAGCAACTAAATGTAAAAGTAAGGTAAGAAAAGAAGAGTTGGTTGATCTTCTTAGTCTAGAGGTGGTGAACAAGTACTATGACGACAAGTTATAGTATGATAGATACTATGACATAATGCTGAATAGAAGAGCAGATCAAGAATCACCAACTATGATGTCTTGACAAGAAAGGGTCTAATTACAGTTAAAGTGTATAGAGAGGATGGTACAAGTGAAATTATTTCCAATTTCAAAGCCATTGATCTGAACCTTGGTAAATGGAGAGAAGTGATGAATGCATGTCCCAACAGAACTAGAAAAGGATGGATAACCATCTATGACCAAATACGTACAAGAACAGACTACATTCACACAACTGAAGCAGAACTTGGTATAAACTTGGATATTCCTCTAAGTGAATAGGACCCTCTCGATAAACTAAATGATCTTGGAAACAAGAAGAGAAAACATGCTTATAACATCCAAGACTACCTCAAAGCAAACAAAAGGCTTAAGTCATTAGTTCAGTATGAAGATCATATAGCTGGTACTGTGCTAAATGAACCTGTCCTTGGTATGATCATGTTCAACTCCTACCATAGACAGGACTTTGTTGCCATTGAAGATCTGAAAGTTTTCTTGAATACCATGCTATATACTGTATAAGAAATCTTCTTCAGACGTCACCAAGGTCCTAGGCTGGATGATCATGCCAGGACCTTCAGCTCCTTTCTGCTTGCTAAAATTGATAAGAGAAACCTAAATCTACTTAAGCAGATGAGAGTCATTGAGCAGCTGAGGTAGTAGAATGTAACCTTTTATTTTAACTTTATCTTTTGTAATTGTGTTGTAACAAAAGTTAAAATGAAATGTTATTAGTTTATGTTGTTCAATGTATGTCAGTTGTGTAAGAAGAAGTTGTTTTGCTTACTTACAACTGATTTTAAACTTAGGCTATTTGTATATTCAAATAGGGGGAGATTGTTGGGTTCAGTTCCTAAGCCCTTCAGTCTTTTAGTAGATTTAAACATAAAATCCCCTAAGTATAGACAAGTTGAAGAGTGTTCAGTTTGAGTCGTTGAAGGAAAGCTTCAGCTCTAGTTCTTCGGGTATTTAGAAGATCAATATTATCTTCACTTCAGCTTATGAGGCAGTGCAGAAACTAAAGAAGACCTTAGTAAGAGCTTCAGTCCAACTTGGCTGACAATTCCAAGCTGGACGATGTCTATCTCCTTAACAAAAGTTGAAATGAAATGTTTCAACTTCTAGAAGGTTCACAAGGCGGGAAAAGATTGCTTTATATCAAAAGGAATAAAGCAAATCTCCTTGGGAAAGACTACTTCTAGAGTTGGTATAGAAGTACAACAACTTTTCCTTAAAGGACTATACCTGGTACTTTAGAGCACGTCTGCATTAAATGGTTTCTCAACCACCCATTAGATGCATGACACGTGTACTAGGTTAACTTGTAAACCCTAATTTCTTTGCTTATAAAAGGAAAGGGATTCCTAGAGTAAATTTTATCTCTTCCAATTAATGTGATACACATTGAAGAGTTCATTTATCTCTCAAACAAACTGAACGGTACTACT
This sequence comes from Tanacetum coccineum, assembly GCA_026074375.1. Classification (NCBI taxonomy): domain Eukaryota; kingdom Viridiplantae; phylum Streptophyta; class Magnoliopsida; order Asterales; family Asteraceae; genus Tanacetum; species Tanacetum coccineum. The sequence continues at coordinate 25,906 of BQNB010062455.1, read as the reverse complement.
GAAAGCTGAAGCTTCAGTTTAGTCATAAGTAGTTTGTTTTCTTACTCTCTTAACTTTGGTTAGAGTTTAAGTTTGAAGGAGATAACACCCCAAATGTCATTCAACCACCTTGCTATTCCGCAAGCAAGGTGTGTCATAGATTCTTTATTTGATTCTAATAAGAACCTATAAACTTTTTTTTTATATTCTTCATATTTATCTGTTTAAAACTCACTTCGTTGTCATGGAATGTGATTAGTTTAACTTGATAAGCCTTATATCAGATTCCAAGGGACCAACAATATTACACCAAGAAATCATTAAAGTACAAAGGATAAGGGAGACGTCCCTTATCTCAGTCTAAAAGTGGACACTCACAAGCAACTAAGTGCTACAACCAAACCCCTGCATAAGAAAGACAAGCCAATCTTATGACTAACAACGAAAGTAAAAAATACTTCCTATCACGACTATAATGCGGATAACCAATTTGATCACAAAAATCAACACAGCTCTGGTAGTTATTTCACATGAACCTCGAATCCATCATAAAGACCAAATCGTCTTGATGGAACAAAGTTACATTAGACGAATAAATAAACTAATGAAACAGTAATACCAATGCCCTTAAAGAAACAAACCAACTTGAGATCTTCACTTGCGATTTCGTGCACCAAGCTGAAACAAGCCGATCTTAAGCATTAACAGCAGATATTAGTGCCCAGGATGACCAGCAATACTAAATGAAGCCCCATAAGATGTTGCGTAACCTGACACAACAATCACAGTTACACCAGCCATAATACGCACTACCAATCTAGCTTTCCATTCATCCTATTCTATAGAAAGCCCATTATCATCGCACAGAACCACGACCAGATTGCATTAGCAGCAAACCGAGTAGTAACCAAGATTACCCACTACAGTACATGAGGATAAAAAATAAACCTTAAAAATTAGGGTTTATGGCACACCGGCCACCAAAAAAACATCTGCCATATATGAAATCAAATGGAAAATATGATAATCAATACCACAACCACCTAAATATCAAGGCAGAACGAACAGAATCCTAATATACACGAGTGAATGCAAACCCTAAAAGCCCGATAGCCAAATAACGATCTTAAAGACCAAAAAATAGAATAAGACAATCAGGGATGGCTTCAACGATTCATAGGATAGATTAGATAACCAAGCACCAATCAACTAGCAGAACCAAGAGTATGAAAACCCTAAACACTTAAGGTTTTGATCCTGCCAACAAACCAAGCCCATAAGAACATATCGATTACAACAACATGGAATATTTAGTTTTAGCGCATATCAATCAGACCAGAAAGTTGATAACACAATCAGATCACATCCAAATGAAACGAACCCTAGATCGAGATAAAAAAATGATCTAGGTTCCAAGGTAAAGAAGAGGACGAAAACCTAAACAAATCAAACCCAATATGAACCATAACCAATATTTAACTTAGGATCGTTATATGAACAGGTCGAAACCCTAAATCATAATACAATCAGTAAAGGTTACAGGTATGGAGATAACCGGCTGTAAAAAACAAGAAGAAAATACAATTTTGATTGTTAAAACTTAAATCAGAGCATAAAATGAACCGATCTAAGGATTAATACTAAGAAAGATTGTATTTTAGAGTGGTCAGAAAGGATTTTGGTGGCGGCTGGAAATCTTCATATTGAGAGAATATTAGGTTTGTCCTCTTTTTTTTACCGTAATAGATTAAGGGAGGGTTCTTATATAGTCTCTAGAACCGGGTTGGGCCTTACTTGGGTTTCCATGGGTCGGGTGTTACACTATTACAATATTTAGCCTAACGAACTAGCTTACCAGACTAAATATTACACGCTTATAATATGTCTATCTATTACAAGACTCGTGATATCGATAATGATCATTACTTAACTAAACTATCAATGCTAACAATTTTGTTATGATATATTCCATCCCCCTCCCCCACCCCAGTTGGAGGATATGAAATACTTAACTTGTGAGAAAGAAATGAGCGTTGAGGATCATGTAAAGAAATGAGTGTTGAGGTTCATTTGAAGCTTTTATACCATATGAACGCGGATCATGGAAAATTTATTAAGAGAATTTGAGGAAATTTCTTTATAAAATCTTACGATTACAAATTAAGGAAAAGCCCGCTTATATACTTAAAAAAAACTTTTTAAATATTTACATTTGCTTTTTTTAAGAGCATAAAATATATCATTCAACAAGTATCAAAGGGCTTTGGCTCAATTAATACCCACCTTCAAAAAACTCATGGAACGACTGAAGAGATTTTGTAGATAAAATGTCAAGGGTTCGCGTCTCGACTTCTGTCTACTCTAATTGCTTCCCTACCAGGCCAGGAGAGTTTCCGAAGCTAATCCTTGGGGAGTGAACAATGGTGCTAAAAGACATCTGAGGTCAGAGTATTCCTGTCAATTCATACTTTTTTGTAGATATCATTCAACATGCCCCTCTATCAAGAAACTAAAGTAGAGAACTTACAAAGAAACAATACAAGTAGTTTTTTGATCATAAATCCAATTAATCCATGTTGGATTAGTTCTCCTATTCCTACTAAAAATCCAAGAATGAGATAAAAAATTTATATCATTAACCAACGTGTTCTTTCAAGGGGGTTTTTATTTAAAGAAAATTTTATTGTTGTAGTTCCAGATGGTCTACGTTGTCGTTTGAGTTGTGGTATCAAAACACTCTTTTAGGAGGCTAGATAAATTTACCACGTCAGCCCATTTTATTAAGTTACTCACATCCATATGGTGATCAGCAAAACCTTATAATCTCGTAACCATAGACCACAACAATTTAAAAATGGTGCAGACAACAAAAAACACCGAGTTGTTTGATTGTGTCATCACGTACATATCGCACATCTTACAAGTCTAAGTCAATTCCACGAGTGTCAAGATTGAATCTAGTAGGAAAATGATCTGTTGGGAATTAAAGGTTTTTACACTTAGTATTGCCAAGTCAAAAAGTTTGTACTGCTTAGATTATAACTAACAGTACTAACTGGTTAGTACTGCCAGAAGAAAGTTAGTACTACCAGTACTAACTTAATACTGCTAGAAGACTTAGTACTGCCAAAGAAGATTAATACTGCTAAAGGAAGTCAGAGATTGTCAGAAGATAAGGATTACTTAGAGATGAAGATTAGAAGAATTATAGAATAGATTGTATCGGAATATTCTATAAGTTTATGTTTACCTTGAGTATATGTTGTAAGCAGACTAGGATTCCTTAGTCTATAAAAGGAGGCTCTAGGGCATTAGTTGATATACAAGTTTTCATAGTTGTCAAGTCGATTTAGAAAAGCTTCAAAGTCGATTGGTGAGAACAAGCTTGTCAAAGGGTTTAGGAAACCTAGTGACTAGTGAAAGTACTTCGTTATTAAGTGGCTATCGTAACTAATGTAGCTATTTAGTGTTATATACTTTTCATTCTACGTGGGCACTCACAATTTACTGGGGTTTTAATGTCAGTACGAAGGCTTCGATATTAAGGGGGTAAGAGTTGCCGCATAGGCACTTTAGATATACATACAAAGTTTTCTACAGATAATTTATTAGTGTGATTTAGTCAAGGTTAATTTAACCCTTAGTACAACAAAGGAATCGATCAACGATGATGATGCACGAAGAGTATCAAAGCTATGCTTGTGGAGAAACATTGATCACCTGAGAAGACACTGGAATGTTAATCTGCCCATAGTATTACTACTGCTAAGGAACTACCAACTCAGGAGAACATTACTATGGATTTCGTTACTAAGTTACCTAAGATGACGTCTGGTCAAGATACAATTTGGGTAATTGTAGACCGACTCACGAAATCTACTCATTTCTTACCAATGAAGGAAACCGACTCAATGGAGAAATTGATGAGACAATACTTAAAGGAAGTATTCTCGAGACATGGAGTGCCAGTTTTGATTATTTTTTATTGATACAGTAAGTTTACGTCTCATTTCTGAAAATCGTTGAACGAAGCCCTAGGTACTCAATTGGATATGAGTACGACTTACCACCCATAAACTGATGGTCAAAGTGAGAGGACCATCCAAACGTTAGAAGACATGTTACGAGCGTGTGTGATGGACTTCGGAAAAGGGTGGGACAGACACCTACCATTGATAGAGTTCTCCTACAACAACAGCTACCATACAAGTATTAAAGCTGCACCTTTTGAGGCGTTGTATGGTCGCAAGTGCCGTTCACCTATCTGTTGGGCTGAGGTGGGAGACGCTCAACTTACTGGCCCAGAAATTGTTCGTGAAACAACAGAGAAGATTATCCAAATCAAGCATTGTCTACAAGCTTTACGTGATCGACAAAGGAGCTACGCTGATAAGAGACGTAAGCCATTGGAGTTTCAAGTTGGGGATAAGGTTATGTTGAAAGTATCGCCCTGGAAAGGAGTGATACGTTTCGGCAAACGGGGAAAGCTGAACCCTCGTTATATTGGACCTTTTAAGATTCTCGCCAAAGTTGGAACGGTTGCATATCGACTTGAGTTACCCGAGCAACTAAGCCGTGTTCATAGTACCTTTCACGTCTCAAACCTTAAGAAGTGCTTATCCGACGAACCGCTCGCTATTCCGTTGGACGAAGTCCACATCGACGAAAAGTTCAATTTCATTGAAGAACCGGTTGAAATCATGGACCGTGAAGTTAAACGTTTGAAGCAAAGTCGCATTCCAATCGTGAAGTTTCGTTGGAATTCAAGGAGAGGTCCCGAGTATACATGGGAGCGCGAAGACCAAATGTAGAAAAAGTACCCTCATCTTTTCGCTAACCCTGAACCCGCATCTCAAGCTACGTCCTGATCTTTGAGGACAAAGCTCTTTTAACAGGGAAAGAATGTCACACCCCGTGAGTTCAGGTCAATATTTTTAAACTTTTCCGATTATTATCTTTGACTTTTATACGTTACATTTGAATCTGACAGTTTACCGGGAAGTTAAACCGCGTAAATCTGAAAAACGTCATCGGGCGCGTCCCGGCATCGGTTATTAATTAATTTAGGCTTTATATGAGATATTTTAACTTTCCTGAGTGTTTCGTGATTTTTAATCACTTCCGATATTAATTTTAGGGTTTTATCTTTTAAATAGCGTTTTTCGCGTTTTTGACCAAACGGAACCCCGAAAACTCGAAATCTTTTCGTGTAAACTTTAGTTATCGTCCATCTCATTTCGTTAAGTGAAAAATTTCGTGTGACCCTCCCCTTGGAGCCTTGTTCGTCCGCCAATACCCAACCAAGACAACCATAGCATTTGAAATTAATTCCAAGCATCTTATTTTTGAAATCTACATGCATGTGCATGAAAATGACATATGAGGGAGTCACCCTCATGCACAAGAAACTATCCAAGACATATGCATGTGACTTCTTACACTCTTGACCACATTTGACTCACATTGGCTAGAATTATTTTCATAAGGACTTTGGCTAGCAAAAATTTTGTGGGGTCTTGCCTTTGTAAACCCAAAACCGGACGCACCCTATGGTGAGCCAAGAAAGAGTGGCTCAAGCCACATGACTTGAACTATGATAACACAAAACCCTAACTTGATCCTATAAATACCATACTTTCTCACACTTAGGTTATTATCTCATTTCAAGCCAACAATAAAAATCTTTTCTCTCCCTCTCCTCTTGATAACCCACGGCACACACACCCTTTCTAGGGTTTTCATTTTCTTTGATCATACTCACAATTTAAGTAATCCAAGATCATTTCCAAGAGTTTCTAATGTAGATCCAAGTGTAGGTTCATTGATTTTCAAAGGTTTCTCAAGATTCAAGAGTTAGGGTTTTGAAATTATACTTGGGTTTTCAAGATCTACTATTTTTCTTTCAAGATCTCTTGTGTTCCATCTTGTTCATCATCTTTTGTAAGCAAACCCTAACTACTTTTTGTGATTTACTTATATTTTTCTTTATATGTTCAAGATCCATACATCTATATGTTGTGTTTTAAATTTTGAAAGATTTTAAAGACAAGATTTCATGAATAATGATACTACTTTAGTTTCCTAAGTCAAATATTATGTTCTTGGCGAGATGAGAGTTGATGAGTGTTGCAACAATAGAAATGAAGGGATTAGGTTAGATTTAGGTGTGGTTTTCTGGTGGATTAGTTGTGAACGGAGATTAGGATAGACTAGGCACTATTGTGAAGTTTGGATGGATTTTGGTTGCGTTTTTGACAAAAAGAGCTTGCTGTCCTAAATTTGTTTTGAGCGACCTAAAAATGTTTTCATTAGGCGTAAAAGTAGTTTTTGAAGAGCTTGTTTCGAATAGATAGTTTTTCACATATCGCACTTTAAAATCGGACTTAAAACGGCCAAGTTATAGCCAAATGAAACTTGAAACATTTTTCGGCAAAACCCAATGAATAGTGTGCTGATGTGAATAGTAAAAAGGGTATTCGGACACTTTCGGACATTTTTGGACTTTCTAAACACTAGCGAAACATATAGTAACACATATATATAGATTAGCATCATTTGAAGACGTCATTAACATATTTTAGGAAAAACGATAAAGTTACTAAAAATAGTAAGTTTGGTAAAACTTAGCGGATCGGACTTGGAAGTTAAGCGATTATGGTTAGTTAGCGCATTTTGAAAATATGGAAACTTAACAAATATAGGGGACGGTATTAACGTCTTGAAACTAAAAACTTTCCTAAAATAGAAACTTTCTAAAAGTAGTAATTTTTGGATGAACGCCAAGACTTAACGAAAAACTTTGTAATTTTATTTAGTCATACTTTATTAAACAAACTAAAGCACAAACACATATGGATGTCTTTTCTCTTGAAAGCGTGTCGTACAAGTTTCGGTTATCTTTCGTTTACCTAAGACGCGTCATTTATTTAGGTCGCGTGTAGGACTTTCGGCTTAATTCTTCTCGTTGATTATCGATTTCACCATCTTGCTTAGGTGCGTTAATAGCCTCACATTCTACTATTTTCAATGCTTGACTACTTGGGGTGAGAAACATTGTTTGCTTTTAAAATTGGACACAAGTTCTTAACGTGAGTTTTACATGTTTATGTGTTGCCTAAGTTTTGCTACAAACCACTATTGCCCGAACTATCATGAACCGTTAGTCACCTATGGCCAATTGGTTTGGTTAAGTGAGCGTGAATGCGTAAATAGATCTATTGGGACTAATTATCCCTATCTGCTTTGGTTCCACTTAACGAAGAACAAACGGATATATGTCATGTCGATGTGCGTTGTGGTGGTCTTTGGTTTGGGACACCAGTTAAGGGCAGGAATACTATGTGGCATGATATGATATGCCCTGTTTTATTAGCATCGGTGTCATGAGCTTAGCGTAACAGTAAATACTTTTTATGTGATGATGTATCTGTTATAGTAGTCGCATGCGTTTTGAAATCTTGTGGTCCACTCTTGTACTAACTTAAACCTATGAATTCACCAATGCATTTTGAAATCTTGTGGTCCACTCTTGTATTAACTTAAACCTATGAATTCACCAACATTATGTTGACGTTTTAAACATGTTTTCTCAGGTGCTTAGCTTGGCTTGATTCTTGATGCTAAATGGAGTCTATGTGCTATGTGACTTCGCCAATTTCAAGACTTGTCTATTTATATACTCGTTGTCATTATCAAACTTTGTTATGCTTCCGCTACATTTAACTCTCTTATGACTGGTTGTAAAACTTAAATTTATTTTCTTTATGCAACGAGTACAACTATTTTTCAAACGTCCATGATTAGTGGTCGTTCTTTATTGCTTTGTGTTTGGATTGTTATGACGTCACGCCCTCAGACACGTATTCCGTCCAGGCCCCGTCTGGGGGTGTGACAGATTGGTAATCAGAGCCAAGGTTATAGAGAACCAGGTAGTTATACTAGGTCTGGTCTATAACCAGTATGTGATCCTATGTGCCTTTATCTGTGCTTATGTGTTGTCTATCCTTACTATATATATATATATAAGATTTCTATATATACTTGAGCCTATTATATATTTCCATATTTACCTTGTCATTCATTTCATCGTTTCTTTATGCCTTGCATGGTTTCATATAAAGGAGATTTATATAAACTTTTGCTTGTGCAGATCATGGCAGCTTCAGCTATTGCTATTTCTTCTGATTCTTCGGATGAGAGTGTGGGATCACCGCCCTCTCGGGTTATTCTTTTTGGTGATATTCCTACTGTTATTCCTTCTACTTCTGTGGTTGCTCCAGAGACTTCTACTATTGCTCCTGTTATTTCATCTGCCGCTCCTGTGGTTGAGACGACTCTTGTCGCTTCACCCACTGGATTGTGTGGCTTGGTTCCCTATTCGGGTTCCGATTCTGATTCACCAGATGAGATGTCTTCACCAGAGCACATTTCCCCGCTACCAGCTATTTCACCATTCTTATGCACCGATTCTTCTGAGGCTCCTGATTCTTCTGATGGACCACCATCGCAGGACCCTTATGTTGCTACCGTTGCTCGTTGGAGGAGCAGGGTAACAGCACGTCCATCATCATCATCTGAGTTTCCTATTGCTCCTGTTACTGCCCCGCCCGGGATTCGTCGACGGTCAGCGATTCTTATCCGACCCGGGGAGGCTATTCCTTTTGGTCGACCTTACCGCACCCATCTTAATGGGCCGCGTAAGTTGTTGACTGCGAGGAAGAGAGTTGGACCTTTACCAGCTCGCAGATTAGCATATGTGGCGCAAGTGATGATATCTTAAGAAGAGATACGTATTCTGTTTGTTGGATTCCCTCCATTAGTCCTAAGGCTCCACTTGTTCCATGACGGAAGGTAGAGGACTTTTGTGTGGGAAGAGAAAATGTTTCGGATGATAGCAAATCTTTACATTAGAAATTCTAGCCCCAACATGCACATAGGAATTACTAGTAAGGCATGATAAGTTTATTAGAAAAATAATACAATAAAGTGCTGGATTGTAGTTGCGAAGGCCATTCATGGTGTATCAGAATGCACAGAGGGAAAGAGTTGTTGTGTCAAAGCGGTTTGGGCGTTGGCAAGGACTACTACTTACTGCAATACATTCTATTTGAGATTCAACATTAACCACCAATAAACAAAGAGACCCCGTCTTGTGTGATAGAGCGAGCCGGACAAACGAGAAGTACTTTGGCATCCTTTTTTTGAGTTTCAAGCTCATGGAAGGTGGGTCTTAGTTGAGTACTTGCGCATCTCGAATAGCCAAAACAAGTATAGAGAATGACTTTTATCAGACTGTGGTTGGTGGCATTGCTTCTTTGTTCTTGCTAATAGTGCTGAGCTGTCCTTTGGACGGTACTTTCAGTTTCAACACCATTTTCATCTGTTGTTACTTGTATAGGACCATCACCATTCAAGATCACTTGCCACAAACTATAGTCTGTGTTAGTGATATACTGCTCCATCCTCATGCTCCAAAGGGTATATTCACCCTTCTTGAGGATAGGAAGTTTTACAGTAGACACCATTTGAGGAGATTCTACTTGTGCTATTTGTGTTCCAGGTTCTTCACCAGACATTGTGTTTTATAGGAAGAGATCTAGATCTGATAAAGTTCTTCTTATTTAGAGTTTCTCTACAGGCTCTGATACCACTTGTGAAGTCCCAATGAACAGATCTTCTAGCCTGTTAAAGCTCAGTTAACCTGGATAAATCCAAACCAACTATATGAGAAACTATGATTGTGAATACTACAAGTTATGCGGAATCTAACTTGTAATACAAAGAAGAACAAAGAATACTAAAAACTTTAGATATATTGATTGCAAATATTATGCCTAGGTTACAGAATAACTAACTATTAATTCATCATTCTAACTATGCCATAGGGTTCCTTTTATACACCAAGGAAGCCCTAATAGGCTTACAAAACGCATACAATGATAATGCATATCTATTCCTAATATATCTCATGCATATCACTTTAGCAGTACTAACTATATAATACTAACAGTACTAACTATACTGGCAGTACTAACAATGTACTGGCAGTACTAACTAATATAACTAGCAGTACTAACTACTTAGTCTATTTCTTCAGTCTTTAGCAGCAGTATCAATCTTGAACCAGCAGTAGTAAAGTAGTACTGGCAGTAGTAACTCAAAATTCCCAACAATCCTCCCCTAAACTTGATATTTACTTGTCAATCATCAAGTTTCTTCAGTTTAAGCATCTTGGTCATTAGGAGGATGTATCCAAACATTTTACTACTCTTCAAGCATTGATTTGATGAACTTGATAAGCTCAAATGCCATAGTACTTTCTTCTTCAGCTTCTAACTGCAAGTTCAGCATCTTCTCCAATAATTCCTTGATCAGTGGGTACTTTTTCTCTACTAGCATATTAATCTCCATAGGTGTACCATCCATAAACAGAGTGTGAACTCCACAACTTTCATACAACTTCCATTTCAGCAATTTCCAATCCAGTTGATTCATCCATAGTTCATCTTTTTCATCTGGGTCAAATAGCATCCTTAGATCTCCCCAAAGCAACAAATCATGTCCTTCAAGAGGATGATCTTGAAACCTTTCCTGAACTAACCTGTATAGGTCATTCAAGTCTTGCCTGTCAAGTCTTCTTAAGAAGGCTTGCATGTCTCCATGATAGCTTGAACTTCCATCAGCTCTGGTTAATTTGTAAACATACATGTCTTTTGCATCTACATTTCCCAGCAACTTATATTCCGCCATTGTCATGAGCTCAAAACTTTTTAATGTTTTGTATAGGAGCCCAAGACCCAAGAAAATTTGACGTTCTCGTTGACAGGATAATTTATCTTTAAAGATACACTTTCCTTACATTGAGGTCCGAGTTATGTACCGATTTGCACATAAGTCATAAAGAAAAATTAGAAATGACATGTTTTAAAACATGTGAACTCTTGCTCGAACTTCATTTACACAGTCATGTCAATGTTAATAGACATTTCTAGGTATGTAAATGTTATCGATTCCAAGAGACATGTCGAGAGGATTCTTTTTGGTATTTTTTGAAACTTTTTTGATTTTATATTTTGTTTTTCTAGATTATATATTTTTCTATTTCTTTTTGTTGTTTTATATTTTTGTATTTTCTTTTTCAAAAATATTTATAAATCAAAATAAAGAGAAAAATCAAAAATATATACAAGTCGATGCTTAATGGATCAAGCAGATTCGTTTGCCAGAACCTCCAGTTCTTCTAGAGTCAAACATCTCATACCGAGTCATTTGACGAGATACTTAAACCAATCTTTGGGTAAGGCTTTAGTAAATACGTCAGCTAACTGGTATTCAGTTCTGACAAATAATAATTCAATAATACCCTTTTCAACCTGTTCCTTTATGAAGTGATATCTGACATCAATGTGCTTGGTACGTGAATGTTGGACTGGATTGCACGAGATGGCTATGGCTGCCTTTAAGTCACAATACATAGGTATTTTATCAAAGAGAAAGCCATAATCTGTGAGTTGAGTTCTCAGCCATAGAACTTGAGCGCAGCACGCAAATAAAGACACATACTCGGCTTTTGCTGAAGACATTGAAGTGCAGTCATGCTTCTTTGACGACCAGCTGACTAGCTTATCACCACCTAGAAATTGTATGCCACCAGATGTGCTCTTACGTGAATCGAGATAGCCCGCGTGATCCGAATCTGAAAAAGCAGTTAGTTCAAAACCGGTGTCCTTCATATACTAGAGTCCCATGTTAATGGTATTCTTAAGGTACCAAAAGATCCGTTTAACCGGTGGAGGTTCTTTTTAGTTGGTCTCGCTTGATAACGAGCACAATAACATGTTGCATGTACAATATCTGGTCTACTTGCTGTTAAGTACATGAGTGCCCCGACCATGCTACGATATTTCATTTGGAGAACAGGAGTTCCACTCAAGTCAGCATCTAGAGGTTTAGTAGCCATTAGAGTACCAACGCTATCACATGAGGTCATACCATGCCTTTTCAGTATCTCTTGAGCATACTTAGCTTGGTTTATAAAGATACCACGTGGGGATTGGTGGATCTGAATTCCTAACAAGAATTTTAACTCCCCTATCATAGAAATTTCAAACTTGATGTGCATTAGTTTTTCAAACCTTTTTGAAAGTTTTGGGTTCGTAGAACCAAAAATAATGTCATCAACGTAAATTTGCACAAGCAATATGTCTTCCCCTTTTTTAGTAATGAATAGAGTTGGATCAATAGAACCTTTGGAGAAACTTTTAGATACCAGGAAGTTGGAGAGTTTATCATACCATGCTCTTGGAGCTTGTTTGAGTCCATATAATGCCTTTTTGAGATGGTAGACTTTGTCATGATGATGTGGGTCTATGAATCCATCTGGCTGATTGACGTATACTTCTTCCTTCAGAGGTCCGTTAAGAAATTTTGTCTTGACGTCCATCTGGTATACTGGAAATGATTTGTGTGCAACATACACAATGAATAACCGGATAGCTTCCAATCGAGCGACTGGAGCAAATGACTCTTCGAAGTTAATTCCTTCCTGCTGGCTGTATCCCTTAGCTATAAGTCGAGCTTTGTTGCGAATTACAGTATTCTCCTCATCACGTTTGTTTTTCCAGAGCCGCTTCATGTTAATGATATTTTTGCATAGTGGTCTGTCGACTAATTCCCATACATCTAATCGATCAAACTGGTGAAGTTCTTCCTGCATTGCTTCACCCTGCATTGCTTTAATCCATGCAGAATCATACATGGCTTCTTTGATGTTCTTTGGTTCGGTTCGACTCACGGTGAGTGCGAACATACACATCTCGCCATCTGTTTCTAGTTAACGTCTTGTTCTAATTGATTGAGAAGGATTTTAATGACTTGTTCTAACGAATGATCTTTTATCTAACGATGTTCATAAGGATGTCGTTGATAGAATGTATGCATGTTTGACGAGTCAACATGTCGAGAAGATGTCTCCCTCATTCTTGTACCGGTGTACGGAAGATGTTGATAAATTCGTCTTCTTCAACTTGTGCATTTTCTTTATTAGTTTCTGCTTGATTAATGTTCTCAATAGCAGTGACAGTTGCTTCTTGAGTTGGTGCTTGACTTGTAGTTTCAAGTGTTGTTTGAATGTTCAATGGAGGTGTATCTGCAGCAACGGTTGTTGAAGTAGATGAGGTTGTGTTATGGTGTAGATGTTGATTAGGTGCATCAGCAACAGTTACAACAGAAGACTTTGATACAACTGGAGTAGTTCCATTGAGTAATTCGTTGAACATCAGACTAAATAGAAAATCCAGCTTATTTGATGTTGTTACCATCTCAGCTGCTTGAGGAATATTTTCTTGACTTTGGGGACCGGGACTTAAACTGTCATGTTCAAGTTCCATTGTTGGACATTGTGGATCGGGATCAGAACTGACATGATCTAATGTCATTTAAGGCAATTTGTCAAAGTTAACATGATTGGTTTCAACTATCACTCTTGTTCTCTTGTTATATACCTGATAAGCTCTTGATTGAGTAGAATACCCTACAAAAATACATGCATCACCTTTTTCTTTCATCTTGTCAAGATTTTCTCCATCTTTGAAGATGTAACATGACGAGCCAAAAATGTAAAAAAAACTTAACAGCCGGTTTCCGGCCATTGATGATGTGGTAAGGTGTTTTCTCATGTCGATGAATTATGAGTGAAAACTTTTGAGTAAAACATGTTGTTGCAATTGCTTCAGCCCAAAAGAATAAAGGAACTTTAGCGGCGCTTAGCATTGTTCGAGCAGCCTCAACAAGAGTACGGTTCTATCTTTTGACAATGCCGTTTTGTTCAGGTGTTCGAGCAGTTGACGTTTGGTGTTCAATCCCTTCTTGAGCAAAGTATGCATAAAGAGTTTTATTCAAAAATTCCATGCCTTTGTCAGTTCGAACTATTCTAACTTGAGCATGAAGTCCTCTTTGAACAAGTTTGAGGAAATCGATGAGAACTTCAGGTGTTTCATCTTTGGACCTCAAGAAGTGATTCCATGTATACCTTGAATAGTCATCAACAACTACCAACACGTATTTCTTACCATTAAAGCTTTCTATCCTCATGGGACCATATAAGTCCATGTGTAGAATTTGTAACCGTCTCTTTGAGCTTGGGGTATTTTTAGTCTTGAAAGATCTACGTTTTGATTTCCCTAACTCACAAGAAGAACGAAGATGATCTTTGATGAATTTCAATTTGGGAAGGCCAGTCACAATATCATACTTCGAAAGCAAGTTAATGGTATCGAAGTTTGGATGTGAGAGACGATGGTTCCATAACCATGCTTGTGACGATGAAGCTTTAGCCATTAAGCAAATTGGATTGGGAGTGGATGTGTCTTGAAGAGTGATGGAATACAGTTCTATGCCACGAGAACCTATGAGTAGATCATTTCCCTTCAAATCACGGATGTAACATGTAGACTTCCGAAAAGCAACTTCTAAATCCGCATCATAGAATTGACCAACGGAGAATAAATTATGATTTATCCCTTCGACATAATAAACCCTTGTGATAGTTACATTCCCTTCAACCAGGTCTCCGTAACCAAGAATCAGTGCAATTTGATCATTTCCAAACTTTACCGTACCGAGAAATTTCTCCACAAAATTACTTAGGAGCTTGAGATTTCTCGTCATGTGCTTTGAGCACCCAGAGTCGATGATGAATAGAATTATCTCTACGAGCTGCAAAAGAATTAGAAGACAATGGTGTAATGGACAAAGTGGATCCCCTAATAGTGTTGGATTCCAAATTATTAGTAGTTCTAGATTTATTTCCTAGAGGCATACTAACATTTGGAGTAACATTCACTGTACTGGTCTTAGGTTTCCATTTATATCCTGGTGGTGTGATCTTAGAGTACCACCATCTACATGTCTTACTAACATGCTCATATTGCTTCCTAATTTTGATTCTAGGCTTCTGGTTAGTGGATTATATAGCAACTATTTTCTTAAGAGGTGTTGTAGCAGATTGGTTCACAGTTTGCTTTGGTTCCCTAGTACTAATAGGTACAACAATTGGCTGTTTAGACCTAGAGTTCACGCCAATAATATAATGAAGAACACACATGTCATGATTGTCATTTAGCACACATTTTCCACAAGTAACACAGACAAAGTTTACATTCGAGGTCTTAGCATTTAAACTGTCATACACGCAGTTACAAATGTTTTATTATTAGAAAACTTAAAATTCCTACGGCGGTCTTCTACTTGTTGCTTCTTCCCTTGACTATTGGTATGCATGACTCTATCTTCCAATTGATTGCTCTTAAGCTGTGGTCTGCTAACACTAGTAGTGGGAATTACTCCTGTAGAGAAAGACACGCGTTTGTTAGTTTTTCTACTGTCTTGAGGCAACTGTGGTGTTCTAGTTTGAGTAGGCTTTGTGTGCACTTTATACATTCCAGGTGCAATCACATTTATGTTCTTTAAAATTCACTTCACATTCTGAGGCAAAATATTTGCAGTGACTGGATTTGAAAAATCATTTGACACGTTATTTATGGTAACCGACTTTGACTTTGAAAAATCTTTCTTTGCAAGAGAATCTGAAAAAGTAGTCGGTTTACCTAAAACTGATTGTCTTTGACTTTTAAAAGCATTCGGTTGTCAAATAACTGATGGTTTTTCAAACGTAGTTTCCACAGATTTCCTTTCATTTTTTTAATTAGTTTCTTTAACTTACTTATTACAATGTCTTTGTCTTGTAATTGAGCTTTCAGATCTTGAATTTCAAAATATTTGACATGTAATTCTCGAAATGAATTTGATTCTTTTTTTTCCAAACTTTGTCATTATTAGGTTGTTCCTGACTTTGTTGTAAAGCAAGTTCAAGATTAATAGCATGTTGTTGAAGTACTTCAAAACTTTTTGACGTTGTATTTCTTTTCAAAAGCTCATTTTCAAGACATTCATATTTTTCTAAATCTTCCAAATAATCACATTGCAAATTAGTAACTTCATCAAGTTTAGTGTACACACCAAGTATTGCATTCATGTGATCATCATATTAGTATTCCTGAAAAGTCGGTCGATTTCATTCAAAAACTATTTTTTTGAGTTTCCAGTTGTGATTTAAGAGAGTCCACTTCATTTTTAAGAGAATTGAAGTATCTCAAATCGGCAACCATTTCCTCTTTCAAACACAAGTGAAATTTTTCTAAATCAGCATTGATTTTTCGAATTTGGGGACAAAAATTTCCTTCGATTGTATTTTGAGTGAATGGATCTATATGACCAAAGTATGTCCTTTTAGCAATTGTTTGTTTGCAACGTTACACTCCATCAAAAATCGTGTCAACACTACTTTTAATTTTGAAAAGTTCTTTAGAGCTTTTACACTTTTGATCCTACGAAATGGATTTATCCATCCGTCTTTCTAACAAAGTTGTGTGTTTATCAAAAGAATCTTTTGAATTATCATTCTTAATAGGTGTATGACTCATTTTTGACCTTTCTGAAAAAATGTCTTTGTTCAGGCGACTTTTCACGTTGTGGAACGAACAAATCATAAAGATTATTCAAGTTTTTATAATCAAAAGGTTTGATTAAATCACTTAATTTTGATCGACTTTCTTGGGCAAGACGAATTGTTTTGTCAGATTCAGTAGCTAACATTAAAGCAAGATTATTATTATAGCAACCTATATCATATAGACAAGGATTCGCTCTTTGAGCTTTCTTGAGGTACTCAGGTTTAACAAAAACTCGGATTATTAACCAATTACGATTAAGCATATCATATGTTTTGAACTGAATTGACCGGTTTTATATACAATAGTCCTCCCAAACCTTGACTTTGTTTACTAAAGTAATGAAATTTTCAATTTCTTTGTCTTCATGAGTTTTGTAAAATGCTTTTTGAGCCTCCTTTTGTTGTGAAATTATGGAGATGGTCTCTTGATGTGCAATAAGCTCTTTTTTCATTTCTAAAATCATTTGATTTAAATCATTTATCTTTTGAGTATATTCATTAAATGACTTTTGAGATTCCATTTTGTATGACACCAAATCACCTTTAGGTTTTGCACAATCAATTTCCACCTTTGACGCATAATTCACATCAAGATACCTATCAAGTTTAGCTTGGAACTT
>BQNB010062454.1:0-36069 GCA_026074375.1 Tanacetum coccineum | reverse complement strand
CGGGACCGGCAAAAAATATTATCTTAGAGAGTTTATTAAATAATCGAGTATTAATTTATCGAGTTTCTACTGTATTTTTTAATTTTTTTATTTTTGAAATATTTAACAAAAATGAAACTTTCGAGGACGAAAGGATCTTCAAACCAAATCAACAAACGTAAAACGACGGAATCTTTCACACAAATCCCCGGCAACGGCGCCAAAAACTTGTTGTAGTAGTTTTAATACACTAATAAAATATACGATATAATACCACAAGAGCAATTAAGAAAATTCCCTAAGAAAAATTCACTCTTAAAAGATATTTATATATATTTAACCGGGAAGTATGATCACCCGGGTCGTTTCCCCCAACGACTTGTGAAATTGAAACCACGTTTTAGCTCGGATTATGATTTGAATGAGAGAAAAGATATTTTTTTAGTTTCTATAACTACTAAATAAAAGCAACAATTTAAAATGAACAATTAAAAGCAATTAAGCATTTAAAAAGATAAACGAGAAACAATTAAAACGCGACAAATAAGCAAGTAAATCAAAATTAAGTCCTAAAAATGAAAATAAAATTTCTAAACCTAAAATAGGACAAAAGAAAATTTTAAGAAAAAAAAAATATTTTTTTGATTATTTTTGAATTTTTATGAATTAAAAACTATTTAAACTAAATTAAATCCTAAAAAATAGCAAATAAAGTCCTAAAATTTGGGAAAAATAATTTTTAAGCTTAGAAAAGTCTAAAATAACATAAAAACTTAGAAAACTATTTTTAACTATTTTAAAAATTAAAATTCTATTTTTAAAATTTAAAATAAAAGCCTAAAAATGAAATTTAAAATCTAAAAAGGGTGAAAATGATTTTTCTTAATGTAAAACTAAAGCTATTTTTTATAAACCTAAAAACTATTTTTTGTAATTTTTTAAAACTTTTTTCTATTTTTTATGTATTTTCTAAAATTAAAACCTTCGAAAAATCTTAGAAATTAATAAAATAAAAGGAAAAATCTGAAAAAATTAGGGAAAATCTAAAGTGCAACAAAGAAGCTAGGAAAAATAGACCAAAGAACTCAGCTAACCAAATAAGCTCAATAAGCCCTAAGATAAGCTACGGCTTATTACATAAAAAGGAAATGAGAAAAAGGTTATCTATTAAATGGTGCAAACTAGGACATGTGACAAGTCCCAAGGGCAGTGGTAAGGTGTGTGTGTTGTGTGCTTAAGGTCTTGAGTTCGAACCTGGTTAAACCCCTTATTTTTTAATTTTTTTACTTTTATGAAAAACTGAATATTAGGACTTAAAGAGGACATAAATCTAAACAACTTTAATAAAAGGTACACTAGCTTAAACTCAAAATTAAGCTTTTTAAAAGCTTTTGAAAATGGCAGGTCAGTAAGTGGCCTTTTGAGCTTTAAAAATCCTTGATTGCAATTAAGTGTTTGCACAATGCTTAATATAAGCTCATTTTTGAAAACAAAAGGTGTTCTGAATAGCTTATGAGTTGCTTAAGCTAATTATGAAAAGAAATTTGAGCTGGAAACACTGAAAAACAATTGAAATTGATGGTTAAGGTGACAAACTCAGGAAACAACTCAAAAAGCTTAAAAACAATATAAGCTCAAATGCTCAATAAGCTATGTTAGATACTAAGCTTTTGAAAACTACTTTACCTACATATAAGCTAAGTAACCAAATCATAAAAACCTAAGCTATAATCTGGAAATCTTAATTTAAAAACTAAAATCTAAATCCTACTGTTTTTGGACTTTTTGGCTTTTTAGTGACTTTTTAAAGCAAAATTAAGCTAACTAATTAAGCTGAAAATGGAAAATAAGCTAAGACTTAACTAAAGCTATATAAAGACTAAAATATATTTGAAATTAAGCCTATAAATCCTACATTTACTAGCTCAAATGAAGATCAAAAGTTCGGCAGCACTAACTGATATTAGTGCTGCTGATGTAAATGGTATACCACAAAAACTCAAGTGCAGGCTTCCTTAGGGGTATAGCCTGCACAATACACTCTATTTAAGTGTATACAACACAATTCAAACACACACAAAGTCCTAAACAGCTTAGATCAAAATTAAGCAATCAAAACTTAAGCCATAAAGTACCCTGGTGCTGAGATGACAAAATAAGCCATAACTTTTTAAATTTTTAAAACTAAACTTTGAAATCTCACTTCCTAATGATTATAAATGAATTAGAAACTGACTCAAGTAAAATTGAGGACTCACTTTGACTTTTTGATGTCAAACTAGCTTATACCAAACACTCCTTAACATAAGACAGATTTTTGATTAAGCTCTTAAAACTAAAATCTACTTATTAAAACTAGATTACCAGATTACTATAAGTTTATAACAACTTAATTAAACACAAATTAACCACTGAATTAAGCTAAATACCAAAATCTACTATTATACTAATTATATTTTTGGCTTTTCTATGGATTTTTATAACAGATATAAAAAACTACTTTCTATAACTATTAAGCTAACAATAGATGATAGGAAATAGATAATAAGCATAATGGAGGACAAGTAAACACAAATAAGCAGATAGCATAAGCAAATAAGCACATTAATAAGCTAATAAGCAGATTAAGCAAAACTAAACTATGAACTTTAAGAACAAAAATTTAAAAGGAGAACTTACATAAGCTTCAGCTAAACAGAAGCATAAACTTAAATGGCAGCTACAAGCTCTAGCTTATCCAAATGGATAAGCTAGTATAAGTCCATGGAGACCCTTCCATTATAGGTCTCCCTTCCAAAAGCTTAATATTCCAAAAGCAAAGGTACTTAGCTGTTTTAAAGGTTTAGGTATGATTAAGGTAAGTTTTGAGCTCAATTATTAGCTTAGAGACTAATAAGAGCTTTATAGGAGCTTATGAACTTTAGCTTAACATTTGATAGGAAAAGAGAAAGCTTATGAAAACAAAGAGCTTATGAGAGACTATTTAAAACTGAATTTTTATTAACATAAAAACTTGATTACAATGCTTAAAAGGAGATTACATAAGCTGAGAAATGAAATTAAGCTAAAACTTAAAAAGCTATTAAAAATCTACTATTAGCTAACTAGTTGTGTGTGTGTGAGGGGTGAGAGCCTTTTTATAGCTGCTGATAGAAGATTCTAGGCCTGCCTTCTTGCCCACGCTCCTTCTAATCTTCACCATCCATTTCTTCAATCATTGGATCAATGATCTCATCCGTTGGATCAAGTGTGGACACTCAAGGATTGCCAAGCTGTCATTCTTGATGTGACAGCTTGTGCTACTTCTCTGAGTGATCCAAGAGTAAAACCCACCTCTCCTTGTGCTTTCTTCCATAGCCACGTGGCTTTGATGCTTAAGTGATCAATTAGAGCCCTTGATTTGACATAATTAACCCTGCCATTGTGTAAACGAGCTCTTGAATTGTCTTCCGTACCCTTCAATTTGCAAAACCCCTTTGATTTACCCATGGTAACTAGTGGAGAAGATGATGAACAGTATTTCTTATTTTCCCGCTTGTTTTAACTGTTAAATGGGTAAAACAGTTTAAACTTTGGGACAAATGCAAAACTAGTCCTTGTGGTTGATAGGTGAGAGTTGTAATGTAAAATGATTTCCTGAAATGGCAGAAATGGTCCTTGTGGTTTTATAAAAGGTAATGGGCTAGGTTTATTGGGCTTATGTGTTGGGCTTGGACTTATTTAGTATCCGGGTAGGGTTTTGAAGGATTTTAAGGCCCATTAAGCACTTTAGGGACCATTTGTGTACTTTTCTAAAACTTGGAGGACTAAAGTGTAATATTTTAGGTTTTGTCCTTTTGTGGTTGACTTATGTTGACCAAGGTTTGACCAATTTGACTAAAGGTTGACTTTTTCTGGCTTTGGCTTTGCATCTTTGGCTTCTATTGAGCTCTTTCGTTTCTCGGGTCCGTGTTTGCCCGTTTTTTGACGATTTTCTTGTAATTTTTGATATATCCGTACCTGCACACACAAAACACAAAAACAAGCATATATTTGCCATTTTTAGTGTATTTATGGTCATTTAGGGTCATTTTAGGTATTAACAGATATGTGTATTTTACACCTATCAAACCCTAATTTTCCTCAAGTAGCCTTTAGAAGTTTATAAAAATGTATCCCTAAGGATATTTTCTGTTAAAGCACTTATTTGATCTATTAAAAGTACACAACCAAACACCTCACAAAATAGGAAGACGAAAACACTTAAATCACTCAACTAATCTATGTGGTAACATGTAACTAATTCGCTCAATTGCTCGGTCGTGACGAGTATTCTATTATAAGCTTGGCAAGGATGCACATCTCCACCACTAAAGCTAAGGAGTAACAAGTTTATAAAGGTAAATATGGGTTTTTGTACGGAAAGGCGTACGGTTTGATCATTCTACAATCTTTCACTAGATGTACCACTCCAACAAGGCAGCTAAAGCACACATACACAGCCAGAACGCCAGGATAGACATGTGTGTTTGATCACATCCCCATTTGAATTTAACCAACGGTTAGGATGAAGAATGATATAGGGTAGGAACCTTCTAACTTTCACCAAAAGTCATAAACCAACGAGGCAGCTAAGACATGCATACATGGCCGTAACGACGGAATAGACATGCACGCTGGATCACATCCTCATTCGCGTAAAACCAGCGGCTAATCATTAGGTGAGAGGGAAGTAAATTGTTGTTAAATAAAAATCAAGAAACAAATAGATTAAGACTTAAGATACAAGTTGCTAGACACTTATTTCCTGACCGTTACCATGATAAAGACACAACTATTTACAATGTCTTGATCATTGATAAAAAAACAACAACCTAAGTTTGCGTTCCTGAAACGGTCAACTTCCCAATCATCCCAAAACTTTACATACTCTACAAAGCAAGTGGCGATATCTTCCACTTTGTACAATACTCTACATCACTGATTTTTTAGACGTATCAACGAATAATCGATCCTTCGTGTAATTCCTTCGGTAATTGCGAAACAATTATCTTTAAACTTTCTTTCTCTTTTTGTATTTTTCTCATTTTTTTCGATTTTTTTTTTCATAATAATGCTTTAAATCTCAGTGTAGTTTCACCATCTTCACGATCATAATAATTTCAGATAATTCCTTTGGTAATGCTTGACACAAGACTCGGGAAATACAAACTTTACACATTAAGCAACTAGCAACTATAAATTAAACTTAATCTAACAGGGTAGGTTAAGGTGTAAGGGTGTAACAAAACAAATAGTTGGTGTAAATTCCTAAAGGATTGGCTCTACGGGTTGTTCTAATGGATCTTCACTCTAAAGATAAGAGTGGAAAGGGTTTAAACGGTAGGTTAACTAACCGGTGTAGTTAGTTAATAAGCAACTTGTAAAGGCGATTTAGGTGTAATCCTAAAATTTACCAATTTAAACAAGTTACTCCATCTAAATCCATAGTACTCATCACTATGGTCTCGAATAGATATACCAAGCCAAGTTCTAAAGTCTACTACATCACTGGCACACTCATATTTTGTGGAATTTGGGTAAATATTTGGAAATGGAAAGGTTAAATCCTCATAATATCTAACAAGGGTTATTATGTGCGGGTTATGTAACAAGTAATTTCATAAAAGTATGCTTGAAATTTTTTTGAATTTGAGCATAATTTAAGCTTTTTATTGTGAAAATTAGGACAAGTAAACATTCTAATTCCATTCCTCCACTTGAATTATACAACATCCTCGTTGTATATATAAAATATTAAATACGGGAATTTAAAAAGAATTAGAATGAGAAACTCCCCTGATGTTTGTTTGGTAGATTCTCCATGTTGCGTTTATGAGCAAGATTGTGTTGAACAGCTACCTTGAAGTTTCAAGACTCCAACACTTCAAGATTTCTAGAAATTTAAATTCTCCACTAATATTCATTGATATTTCCTTCTCGAGGTCCTGTAGAAAATATAGGAAGAACAAGTGCATTCCTATCTTGGTACCTACGGTTAATTTAAACTAAACTAAACAAACTACTTACGGGTAAGACTGGTGGATACGGCGTACCAGTTTAGTGAATACACTGTATTCAAAATCTGATAATAATGTTTTTAAGTGCAATAAAACAAAAAGACTGATAACGTACAGACAATTAATACGCTGTATGGTATGGAGCAGATACGCCGTATTGATGTCTGGGAAGACAGACTCGATAACAAAATTAAATAACAATCCGGGTCGTCTCCCGGGAAGCACTTTTGTTTACAGCGAAGTCTTTAAGTTAAACTTCTCTTCAGCTTCTTCTTTATTTTGCTCTAGTCACCATCCATCCTTCGTCTATAATCCAAAAGATTTCTTGGTAAGCTCGGCATGCCTCTTTTCTTGTAACAGTAAGATCGTTGTATTCAACTTCTTTTACAACAACATACTCTTCATCATCATTGAATGAATATTTGATCATCATATATCTCTTTATATTGCATACCGGTAGCTCATAAATTTCACATAATTCTTCACTCTTATTATGTTTATGATTGATCTCATAAGCATCATCGTAGCTTGTATAAGTATTCCATTGTCTCTTTTGTTCGTAACGTGACTCATCATCATCTTCTTTGATAGATCCTTCCATGATAGCTTTATTTCTTATAGCCTTGTCCTTTAATTTACAATCCTCCAAAGCTTCGTACCACTTGTAATCCTGATAATGGAGTTAGTTTCCAATTATGTAAGCTCCGGGTAAATTTCCTCCATTACAATATTCATCATCCTTCCAACTACATGTTGGCCATTCCAAACATCCAGTCTTATAATTGGAAGGCTTGCAAGTATGTTTAACTGGTGTGGGTTTGGTCCAAACTCCAGTGTCAGTCCATGGATTCTCATCTACCCATGGTACATCCTTATTTCATTCATAGATCCATTCATCTTTGTAATCTTCATAGGTCTTAAACCCTAAAATATCCTTTGTAAGTAACTCCGGATCTACCTTGAGAAGGTAGTTAAATTCATTAAATGTTGAACAAAGAGGTATCTCGTAGTCAAATATATTATTTTCGATCCTAAAGACTTCAACAATTTCATCATCATTATCAGAAGATTCCTCATCAGTGAGCTCTACTTCATCATCCCCTCTGATCTAGTAAATCCATAATGCTTTCATAGTATAATGATCCATTGTCTTATAGTTTTGATCCAACCATTCAATAAATGCAACATTAGACGGATCATATCCCATATCATCATCAGCTTCTTGTTCTGAGTCATTATCTATTTTTGAGTCACATGGGATGTTAGCAACTTCAATTTCATATGTGAATAAATCATCAGCCATTTTGCTTAATCGTCTGACTTTATCATTGAAAACTTCAAGTGATGCATCGCAAGTGAGTGGAACATCTTCGACCTTAACATCCTTAATTTTCTTGAACTCTCCTTTGATAACCTTTGTCATTCTTACTGAAAAATATACAGAAAATTATCAGTAGAACCAGCGGAGAAAGGTATATATAAAACATTTGGGCCTTAAGTTCGAGTATGGAAAAGAATTTTATCAAATGAACGATACGCCATATCCAATGGAAGTGGATACGCCATATTAACCAGTTGGGATGGATACGCTATATTGGACAGAGAACTGGATATGCCGTATCCGATGGAAGTGGATACGCCGTATTCAACTGTCGACCAGAATAGTGTATTTAAGATAAACAATTAAATGCGTAAATAATTAAACACAGAAGTATATATAAGCAAACAATTAAAGACAAATATACAAATATTACAGAATATACAAGAATATACACTAATCTAAATTACACTAATCCTACGGGTTCGATCTAATCTAATGTTAAAAACCAAAATATCAAAATAAAAATCAAGATTAATTTTCACTCCCCGGCAACGGCGCCAAAAACTTGATGTGCTGTCGTTGTATGGTATATTTAAGATGATTCAAGTTTTAAATTTATATTTTGTCGACTAAACCAAAAATAACACTTTAACAGGCAGTGTACCTGATCGGTAGTAGTTTCGTGGTAAGTAGGGTGTCAAACACTTGAAGCGAGGTTAAATCTCTCAATTCAATTAATATATTGGTTATCTAATCTATGTTAATTCTATTCTATCATAATCCTATGTTAAACCTATGTATGTCTAAGTCCTAATTCTAATGAGGAAACGGGGTAATCGCCTAAGAGACTGGCACGGTTTGGTTGGTGTCTATAATCAATTCAAGGCACTTTTACCCACGCAAGCTAATTAACAAAAGATAAAAGAGCGGTCGAACCTTATATAAGAAAACTGTATTAACCATTATTAATCTGATTAGAACGTTGGTTTGTTTATTTAGTGCAATGATTTCTTCTCTCGAGGTGGCATATCATTCTTAAGACTTAGGCGTTACATCATCCTAAGACCTAGACACAATAATTCTGTCACAATTAAAGCATTCGCATAAAGCATCCTTATTTGCTGATTATAATCTATCTTAGGGATTAAAGCAATGGTGATCTTGTTAAACCCTAGCTCATAGAGACTTTACCCACTTACCGCTTAATGGCAATTTATACACTAGTAGTCCACTTGTCCAACTATCCAATGGAATCAGAACGTTACTTGTTGAATTATCTAGGTCACCTGCTAGTCAACACGATCAATAAACCATTGGCAATATCCAATTAACTAGTTAAGCCCGAAGCGTATCCTAGACACAGACTTAGAAGGACAATATTTGTGTAACTATGATTCTAGATGTATAAATTACTATATGGAGAGCTATCCCGGACTCTAGATCTACTTGGTCCGCTTCACTAGATCCAGTTGAATGATAGGTCGCATACAAAAGCGCGTAAACAAGTATAAATTGATAAACATAAACAAGCACTCAACGATAAATCAAGAAATCAAGATAAAGAAATACCAAACATTCAGATCTTCATAATAATGGCTAATACCCAAAGGTATTAGCCTTCAAACGTCATAATAAATACAAGAGTAATTATTTAGCCAAGGTAAACTAACCAAGTTAACGAATGATACCAAAAACTGAATGATTACTAAAGTATATGGAATTACACGTTGTCTTCTATGGAATTGAATACGTTGCTTGACCTCTTCTGCTCTTTTTCTCCTCTGAAAATCGACTTTTGTGGTTTAGGTATTGAGAATATGATTTAGCACACTTAAAACTCGTTTTGGAGTTTTGTATTTATAGGGTCTAGAATTCGGTTGGATACGGCGTATCCAAGAGTTGGATATGGCGTATTGGGGATTTCTTGGAGTAGGGAACACGCTTGATATCTTCCAGAATATTATATTGATTCTATATTTTGAATACGGCATATTGAATCCTCTAGATACGGCGTAATGATCTTTATTCCTGTGTGGTCTTTGGTGAGTGCATGCACGGATACGTCGTATCTTCCTTGATGGATACGGCGTATTGGTCTTCAGAATAGTAATCTTCAAGATATCTATATTTAAGCTCTAGAATGCGTGCCTTTTGCTAACTTTCACCAATTACTCCATAATTACTGCAATTCTCAAATATAAACAATTAAGTAACAATTCTTTACAATAACTATACAAAATGGTTTAATATCATGGGATAAATGATGCTATAAAATAGGCGTTATTTGATGTCATCAGTCTTAAGAATATTTCTACATAGGTTTGATGAATTTGAAGTTTGTTTGATATTTTAAATAAAATGTACAAAAAGGGTTGTCAATCAGCTATGGCTACTGACTTCATGACTTGTAACTAGTATTTAGGTGCCTTAAACTTTGAATCTCGGAGTGTAATCATAATGGTTGTAAATATATGACATAAGGGTAAGTGTAGCAAGTCGTTTTATTGAAGGAGGTTAAGTATTGAGTGAGTTACGATCGTTTAAAGCCGGAGTATAAAGTCTAGACAACCCACTATTTTTCTGCTTTGATGTAGAAGTGTTATTGCTTGTTTTTCTAAGGGTTTTCACATGTGAAGTCTTATAAAACTCTAACATAAAGTCTATATGGGTGATATAAATTTCTAAATCTCATAAGAGCATCCTACATATCATTGGGTTCCTAAGGCGTCTCATTAAATTACGTCACTGTTAAGACACTTTGTTTTCATACAAGCTTACATACTTATTACCTTTATCACTACTTTGAAGTGAGTTTCATAGCCCCACTTTTACTCGTTTTGAAATACTTTAGGGTGAGAATACATTGCTTGTTTCACTTATAGGAACAAGTATTTAAACTTTTACGGATTGCCTAACTTACCTATTCTACCACTTAAGTCCCCACTATCATGAACCGTTAATTACATAGTAAGCATGACTGTTGTGAATAGATCTATTGGGATTGACACCCTCGTCTGGGTTTGTAGTGCTTACTTGATTGCCATGTCAAACGGACACATTTCATTTGAGGAACACGGGTGCTCCTGGTAGAAGCACATGCCGGGGCAAACAACTATAAACGTAACATTAAGGCTTCGGTGTCATGAGCTTAGTAAAATAGTAATACTTTTATGGATATTGTATGCGTGACAATAGCTACTTGAAATCTTATGGTCTACGTTACTTCTTACTGTACTTAAAATAATGAACTTACCAACTTTATGTTGATCGTTTTAGCATGTATTTCTCAGGTCCTTAATTGTATTAACTTAGGTTGATATGAAGCTTCCCACTAGAGTCACATTTTGTGGTTTCATCATGATGAAGATTTATTGCATAACTTTAGCGTTCGATTATAAACTAAAATCTCCTTTATATTTTTGTTGTGAACTCTTAGAAACATGTCTTTGTTAAAACTTTATTTCTTTAATCGAATGTGTATTTTTCAGACAACGCATATAAAGGTCGTTCGATATAACTTATGTCTTTGTGCTATGAAGTCATGCCTCGGTTACTGACCGCTTTGATATTTTGGGGGGGGTGTGAGAAGTAACAGAGCCCTGGTTATAGTGAACTAGGTCGCATTAGTAGGCCTAGACTATAGCTTCTACATGATAAACATTCCGCGTGTTAAATCACTAAACATTTATACTTGCCTTACATATTATTTTCTTATATGATATTGAAAATCGTCACAGAATGTCATCTCCCTATGTTATCTTACTATCTGAACCCAAATACGAGTTTGAACACTCGTCCCCTAATTTGGGAACACCCACGTTACCTCGTAACCCACTGCCTAGAAACATGCCGGTTAATTAGAACACGACATTAACCTTCCACCTCGTAACATACCTGTTGGGCTAATTCAGTGCCCAATGATCTCTACCATAGGATTTGAATAGAAAATATCCTAAGTGTTAGATAACCTTTAACATTATTCAGGTCACTAAATGAACAGTCATTCAGTGAGTTACCTTTAAGTGATCAACCTAAGTCTATAAGAAAGACACACCCATTCAGTGAGGCGACACTCTGTGAATGAAGTCCTTAAGCCAAAGAAGAAGGTAATGGGTTTAGTGAGTTATGGTAATAAGCTCACTGAACCTCATACGATCTCCTCAACATTTGAAGAACCTAAAGACAAGAGTCTGAAGAATAGGCGAGATAAGTTTGAATGGATAAGATCAAGTACTTATCCACCTTAAGTCAAACTATCCTGAATAGGGTATAAGAACAAGGTCAGTGTCCTCACTAACCTTATAAAGTATGTTATCCCCCTACCTAGATTAGAATGTGTAATAGAGACAAGTGTATGATTGTACTTGTTTAATTAAGTTGGGGACACACACTTATCACCTATGTGGGTCTGACCATACATTAACACTATATATAAAGAGTCTTGTAAAGGAGTTGGTTTAAGTTTGTGCACTAAATGTTTCATCATTCAAAAACACCTACTCATCTAAATCAACTAAGTCTCTGAACATAGTTCAGTTGGTTAGCATAGTTGTCAACTCAGCATAATACTTTTGTTTATGCTAAGTTGTTAGTGAGGAGATAACCCATACGTATATTGTCATTCAATCCCCATTGTTGTTTCGCAAACAATGGGGTATAATTCTTAATAAGATTTATATAAGATTAAACGTTGAAAAAATTTGTGTTCTTACTTATTGTTTTTACATTTAACAAAACCTTTTTCAATACATTACTTTCAAGTCATGAGTTAGTTTATCTTAACTTTGTAGTTATTGGTTAACTAACTCAAAAGGAACAATAGTTCACGTTGAAACACCTGCTTTTGAGACACGACTTTATAACGTCTCATTCGTCTTTAATTCTCGTAATTTTGAAGAAACATGCCGCTAAGAGGATAACCCTTAAGTTCTGTAGCAATTGATCCACACATAACCCAACGGGTACTGATAGAAAATTTAAGTGAGTATGAGTGTTGTGGCGGGAATTCTTAAGTAGGACGATTTATAATCTCCTTATGTTAATGGATTGGGATGCCTCTTCAATTAAATAAATAAATTGTAAATCACCAAATTATAAGTTTATAATTCCTTATTTACATAGATTGGGACGCATTTTTAGGTAAATAACGAGTTGTAAATGAGTAGGCTTATGTGTATTTGATATGACATGAGTATGGGTAAAGAATGAAAAATGAAACAAGTTGTACATCATAAGAAATGAAATTTGAAAGAATGGGAAGCTTATAATGGTATTTAAGGTTATGTGAAACCTTAAGTTAGATGATTAGAATGAAACACACACATTAAGTTTAGAAGTTAATCGAGTAGGTAATTCCCGAAATTTAAAAGGAACATGAAGAACATCTAAAGTTAATCTTAGAACTACTTACGAAAGAGGAATTGTACGCCAAATTCTCTAAGTGTGAATTTTGGATCCTAAGTGTACAGTTTCTAGGACATGTAATTGATAGTCAAGGCATACACATTGACCATACTAAGATTTAGGCTATTAAGGATTGGGCTACACCTAGAACCCTATAGAGATACACTAATTTATAGGTTTTGCCAATTATTATAGATGATTTATTAAAGGGTTTTCTAAGTAGCTAAGCCATTGATTAAACAAACTCAAAAGAATCAGAAGTTTGATTGGGAAGAAAAGCAAGATTCAAGCTTTTCAACTACTGAAGCATAAACTCTGTAGTGCACCGATTTTATCATTACCTTAAGGAACCGATGATTTTGTGGTTTACTTTGACGCCTCGCATAATGGACTAGGTTTTGTATTGATGCAGTAGTATAAGGTCATAGCATACACATATCCTCAACTTAAGATTCACAAAAGAATTTTACGACTCATGATTTGAAATTTGGAATCGTAGTGTTTGCTTTTAAGATTTGGAGATACTACTTGTATGGTACAAGGTGTACCGTATGCACGGACCATAGGAGCCTACCTCAGACAGATGCACAGAGTGAAAGGACTATACAAATCTTAGAGAACATGTTATGCACATGTGTGATTGATTTTGGAAATGGTTGGGATAACCACTCGCCATTAGTCAAATTATTTTCCAACAACAGTTATCATAGCAGCATTAAGGCTGTTCCGTTTGAGGCACTTTATGGATAAAAGTGTCAACCACACATTCTGTTGGACTGAGGTTGGAGATAACCAACTCACTGGTCCAGAGATCATATACAAAACAAGTGAGAAAAATGTATAGATACGAGGCCACACGTGATCGCTAGAAGAGTTACGCATATGTAAGGCTTAAACCTTTAGAATTTTAAGTTGAAGATAAGGTTATGTTGAAAGTCTCACCATGGAAGGGTGTAATATGTTTTGGGAAGCAATGAAAGCTAAATCCAAGGTATATTGGACCCATTGAGATCTTAGATAGAATTGGCCAGGTAGCTTACTGACTCGAGCTTACACAAGAACTCAGTAGTGTTCATAATATGTTTCATGTCTCAAATCTAAAGAAATGCTTATCTGATGAAACACTCGTTATTCCACTAGAGGAGATTGAAGTTGATGACAAACCACACTTCGTTGAGGAACCGGTGGAAATTTTAGACCAAAAAATTAAACGGTTAAAACAAAGTCATATTTTGATCGTTAATGTTTGATGGAATTCTAGGAGAGGTCCGGAATTCACCTAGGAGCGTAAAGATCAAATACGTCGCAAATACCCACACCTCTTCTCAGACACCTCACGATCGGATAACACAAACTGAATTTCAGGACAAAATTCTCTTAACTAGGAGAGACTGTGACAACCGACAAATTTAGGTTAACGTTTATTCATTAACTTGAACATTTTATTTTAAACAAGTATATATTAGACTTTACATATAACCGTTAGGTTATCTCGCGCACAACGAGAAGCATCTTTGGACGTATTCCATCACTAGACTACGTTTATTCTACGTTAAGCAAGCATATTAACATCCTTATGACCATGATTTAATAATCATATGCATTCAGTTTTATAAATTTTACGTAAATCTTTCAAGTCGTGCATTATATTTCATGCATGAATGCACTACATACCCATTACCCTCACCACCTTTAAGATAAAACTTCTACAATGATTATACACTTTAAAAACCATTTTACCTCCCCTCCCTACCTCCCAAAATATGCCACCTTATTCCAAAGGGGAAACCCTAACATGTGTTTTCCATCTTGTAAACCCCACCCTTACTAAACTATGATAAACTTGTATCTAGGAGTCAACACTTGTCTAGTCTTCTCAAATTCTCATCCCCCCTCTTTTCATTCATAACCCATGACCCAACACCCTTCCCCAACCCCCATGTACACTCAAAGTTAATTTCTATGATAGTAGTTACTTTTTAGCGTTAAAGCCACTTTTGATCATTCTATAACTTACACTATATAAGGAACCAACTAGCCATTATTTCTTCACACACTTAAACACATTTACACATACTAAATCTTAGCTCTCTCTTAAGTATTCAAGCAAGTTTCAAGTGTTGGTTAAGGATTAATAAGGGTTGCTAAAGGAATTAAGGTTTTGGCATTAGAAATTAGGGTTTCTAAGCTTTTGAGTTAGTTTTTGTGCACTTCTTGCCTCAAAATCCACCACCATTTCATGTAAGTTGTTAGCCTCAAAATATTGAGTCAAACAAGAAGTTCGTTCATTAGGAATATTAGGTCTTGGTCATTTATTATTTATATGTTGTAATAGGCTAAGTTACGGGTATTGAGCTCGTTAATTAATCTAATATTGTATGTGTATCGGGCCTAAGCCCAAAGTAATCCCGAGCCTGACCCAATGGACAAAACCTACGGCCCAACAAAGCCTTAATAGGCCGGCCTAGGTAGAAGTATAAATAACCCTCTCCAAGGATGGAGAGGGTGTTGGTTACTCATTTATAAGATTTGTTTTACACATAGTAATCCACCACTCTTTCTTCTCTCTACTTTCTCTCTCTAACCTCTCTCCAGTTTTCTTCATTTTTATCTCATCTTATTTTCTTGATAATACCATGGAAGTGAAGTGATTCTTAGGTTATAACAATTGGTATCACTCACCACGAGTGGGTTTAGTTGTTTCGTTGTGGTCATTTAAGCTTATTGGATTAGGCTTATTGTGACATTAAGTATTTTTTTCTTTCTTTTCACTCGGCTTATTTAGTCTCAGTTTTTTACTTCTTGTCAACTTTTGTGCCAAAACTATCTTTTTTCATGTCTTATTTTTTATTGGGCCTCAAAACAGTGTTTCAATCTTCATTTGGGTTTATGATCTCGTCATTTTTACTTTGTTTTTTCCTTCTCATTCTTACACATGTTTTATTCATTCTTACTTTTTTTCAACTGTTGATATACTTAGCTAATTTGGTCTTTGCTTATTTCCCCCCCCTCAAAAAGCTTAAACGTTCACCTTCAAAACATCATTAGCTTCACATCAGCCTTTCGTAGCTTATTTGTCTAGGTTTTCGTGGCATAATTCTCTTTCAAAACTGCTTTTAAAAGCTTATTTGGTAAACTTTCATTCATAGCTTATTTGTAGTATTTTTCGAAGCTTATTGTGGTATAAAAAGCTTATTTTCAAGCTTTTTGGTTTGCTTAACATTTTTGTGGTCCACACGGTTTAAAACACCCAAGAGACACAGATCCACATTTTTAGAAACAAGGACGGTGGTTTTTTTGTTGGTTTCTATAGAAGAAAAAAGCAAGGACGATTGTACGATTTGGAACTCAGTGCGAACCGATCTATCACAAACCTTTGAGAACCGATCTACTGAACCGATCTATCAAAAACTTCAGTTGGAACCGATCTATCACAAACCTTTGAGAACCAATCTACTGAACTGATCTATCAAAAATTTCAGTTGGAACCGATCTAACAACTTTAGTAGGAACCGATCTATCATCTTTTGTATGAAAACCGATTTATAACTCAACTAGTACAAAACTATACACGTTAAATTCATTTCGGGTTTTTCGGTTTTAGGTGACGGTTCATTACGAGACTTATAACCTATACCATTGTGATCGTGATCTTTTTTCGATCATCGTGGTATATTTATTTTTAGTCAACAATAATCATACGAGTCCGCGAGAAGGAAAAAGTATTTGTTTACATGTTACTTTTTTTTAAACGAAGAAGAAAGATAAAAAAGAGGGAAACAGTTTGTTTTATTAATTAAAATTAGAAATTACACTTTCAGCCCCCTGGACTTTGTAACCAATTCACCATTCATCCATTATTTGGTCATTAACCCTCAATGTTCAATCTGTTTTACACTGTTAGTCCTTAACACTTGTAATTCAGCCGATTAGCCCTCCAAAGTGAATCGTAATTGCACCGTTAGTCCTTATTTGAGTTTTAATCAACCGTTAATAATTTCAAGCTGAAAGTTTGTACACCGTTCATCGTTTTAGCTCAAAAAATCGTTAACGAAAGTTCAAGTTCTTCGACAACAAAAATGATTTCACCAACAGCAATTCTATTTTTATGGTTTTTTCTTGATTTTGTAAAATCCTACGAAATACTCACGTGTTTTCTTGGTTTAATCAAGACTTGTAAAATCCTGTGAACTAGATTTCCACAACAACAACAATCACTTTACCTACTTAAGATCCTACAAATCATTTTCACTTCATAATTTAACAAATCATTCAGCGTGACAACTCCAATCACAACTTCCACAACCGACAGTTAAATGCATAATAACATTATGGCAGCTGGTTCAAGGGATCGTCCACCAATGCTTGCAACGGGAAGATATGCTCAATGGCAATCACGTTTCTTAAGATACATTGACACAAGACCAAATGGTGATGCCTTGAGGAAATGCATTTTGGAAGGTCCATATCAACCAACTACTGTCACAATCCTAGTTGTACCTGCAACAAAGAATTCTCTACCAGTTCCAGAACGAACAACAGTTGAGACAATCTTGACTATGTCTCCTGAAAACAAGGCTCAATATGAAAAACCATTTTTGTATGAGATCCCATATGACCAATCTGATCCGGCAAACAGACTCGTCCCCAATAGAGAAGAGACTCTGAATTTTGAAAAAGAGAGTCGGTCAAAATTGAATAAAGACTTAGTGAGACCTTATGACTACACAAAGCTAAATAGTCTTTATGAAAATTTCAAACCAACGTCACAGGAATATCATGAACAGTTGGCACACGCAAATGAAGTAAGGAAAAAAATTTAGAGAAGATCTTTTGTGAAATTTAAACCAAATATTTTCAAAAACATCAGTTTCTTACCTGTTTCAAAATCAATAAGTAAAAGTAGACAAGCATACAATGTAATGACAAATAACATAAATAACTTTAGAGAACTTGTTGATCAAGCTTGGGAAAAGCATTTTCATAATCATTTTCGTGCCCCAACTGCTCTTGATATGGAAGTGCTAATAAAAACATGTTTGATGCCTCTTGCCATAAAGACATAGAATGATAGTTTCACATTTGTTCATGAACTTAAGGAAGAAATAAATGCCGATCTAAAGTACGTTGAATCCCTTAAAAATGAAATTGACGAACTTAAATATGATAAAGCAGAATTTTCAAACATGTTTGATATACTTTTGCAAGAATGTGTGTCTAATGATTTTATGTGTTCTTATTTGCATTCGTTATCTGATTTAGATGCTCACTCTGAATTGCAATGCTTATATCTTTATAAAGTGAAAGAATGTGAATGTCTTGCACAAAAGCTTTCGAAACAAACTGAATCTGTAAGTAAAGAAGTTTATAATGAGCTTTTACGAAGTTTTACTAAATTAGAAAAACACTAGATTTCTCTTGAACAGGTTTTACAACAATGTCAAGAACAAATGAAAAATGACATCGTTTGCAAAGAAAAAGCGTCAAATGTATTTAAAAAAGAACGTTAACAATATTTTGAAATACAAGATTTGAAAGCTTAATTGCAAGACAAGAACATTGCTATAAGTGAGTTAAAGAAACTCATTGAGAAATGCAAAGGAAAGTATGTGGAAAGTAAGTTTGATAAACCATCTGTTGTTCGACAACCAAATGCTCAAAGGATTCCAAAACCATCAGTTTTAGGCAAACCGACTCCTTTTTCAGACTCTCTTGAGAGAAAAACTTTTTCACAAACAAAGTCGGGTCCCAAAACTAATGTGTCAAAGAGTTTATCAAAACCAGTCATTATACAAATTTTACCTCAAACAGCAAGACAAGCTATAAGAAACACAAATGTGATTAAACCAGGCATGTACTAAATTAACACTAGGACAACACAAACTAGAGCACCATAGTTGCCTCAGACTTCTAGGAATACTAATCCTTATGTGTCTACCTCTACAGGAGTAATTCACAAAACTAATGTTAGCAGACCACAACTTAGGAGCACTCAAATGAAAGATACGTTCATGCCAAACAATAGTCAAGTGAAGGATAAGAAGACTGAAGTAGAAGACCACCCTAGGATTTCTAGTATTTCTAATAAAACAAAGTCTGTAACTGCGTGTAATGACAGTTTAAAATCCAAAACATCGAATGTTAATGGTATTTGTGCTACCTGTGGAAAATGTATGTTTAATCCAAATCATGATGCTTGTGTTTCTAAATTCTTAAATGACGTGAATGATAGAACTAAGAAGCCTAATGTAGTGCCTATTATTACTAGAAAACCCAAAAGTCAAGCGAACAAATCTGTTGCAACACCTCCTAAGAAAACAGTTGCATCAGAATCCACTACTTAGAAATCCAAGAGTTACTATAGGATGTTGTTTGAGAAAACTAGTAAGGCATGGAAATGTTGGATAGAACAATAATGCCCATCAGGATATAAATAGGTTCCTAAGACAAAAACAAAATGGGTGCCTAAAGTTAGGAATGAGAATGTGAAAAAGAAAGTCAGTTTTGCTATAGATAATGCATCTAGAATAACTAATGTCTTGAAACTCACAAATACTTTAGGATCCAATTTGTCAAGTATTCCATCGTCCTCTAATTCTCTTGCAGATTGTTCAATTCATCCAATTCATTGTTGACTCTGGATGTACAAAGCACATGATAGGCAATCTAACGCTGCTGTGCAATTTTTGTTGAAAAATATCTGGGTACTGTTCATTTTGGCGATGATCAGTTTGCTCCAATTCTTGGTTATGGAGATTTGGTTTAAGGAAATATCACGATCAACAGGGTTTATTATGTCAAAGGCCTCAATCATAATCTCCTCTCAGTTATTTAATTTTGTGATGCAGATTTGGAGGTTGCTTTCTGGAAATCTACGTGTTTCGTTAGAGATCTTTAGGGAAACGATTTACTTACCAGTAACCGTGGATCTGATCTCTATACAATATCCCTTCAAGAAACGACTTCATCAACTACAATCTGTCTCATGGCTAAAGCCTCACCAACTCAAGCACGGTTATGGCATCGAAGACTTTCTCATATTAACATTGACTACATCAACCTGCTTTCAAAGAAGGATGTCGTGATTGGTTACCAAAACTGAAATATGTTAAGGATCAACTATGTTCTTCTTGTGAAGTGAGTAAAGTAAAAAGAAGTTCATTCAAGACAAAGACTGTTCCAAGTTCAAAAGGACGGTTAAATTTGCTTCATATAGACTTGTGTGGTCCAATGCGGGTTGCTAGCATAAATGGAAAGAAATATATTCTGATAATTGTAGACGACTACTCCAGATATACTTGGACTCTATTTCTAAGATCCAAGGATGAAACACCAAAAGTTCTAAAAGAATTCCTCATAATGATTTAACTAAATCTTCAAGCCCTAGTAATTTCTGTTCGAACTAATAGAAGCATGGAGTTCTTAAACAAGACACTCCAGGCATTCTTCAAAGAAGAAGGAATTAAGCATCAAACTTCTACTCCTCGAACACCTGAACAGAACGACGTTGTCGAAAGACGAAACTGTACTCTCGTTGAGGCTGCTCGCACGATGCTCTCAGCTTCTAAACTTCCTTTGTTCTTTTGGGCTGAAGCAATTGCAACCGCATGCTATACTCAAAACAGATCCATCATCATCTTGACTCATGAGAAAACAGCATATCACATCATCAATGACAGAAAACCTTCAATTAAACACCTTCACATTTTTGGTTGCACTTGTTACCTAACCAGAGATGGTGAAAATCTTAATAAGATGAAAGAAAAAGGGGATCCGTGCATTCTGGTGGGATACTCCACTCAGTCCAAGGGATATCAAGTTTACAACAAGAGAACCAAATTGATAGTTAAATCCATACATCTTCAATTTGATGAAATCAAAGAGATGTTAGATACGTCTATTACTAATGACACTTCAAGCCTCGTTCCCCAACGACAAAAGGCGTCAGATTATGACAACTCTGGCCCTGTTCCCCGACTACAAAATGTTTCTCCTTCACCAGATATAACAGTTCCGTTACAACAAGAGTTGGATCTTCTATTTGGTCCTCTGTACCATGAATTTTTCAATGCAGGTACTTCAAGTGTCATCAATTCTTCTTCTCCCACTGACAATTCTAAACAACAAGACACACCACCTACAATGAATATTCTATTTTCAACAGAATCAACAACTCCAACAAATGTTAATGCTGAGGAAAACAACGATAATCAAGTAGCAGATACACAGTTCCAACAAGATGAATTTATTAATCCTTTCTGTACACCGGTATGAGAAATTGCTTAGTCTTCCTCACGCAATATTGATAATTCAAATATGCATACCTTTTATCAACCACACAATTCTGAATACCGATGGACAAAAGATCACCCGCTAGAACAAGTTCGTGGAAATCCATCCAAGCCAGTGGAAACAAGACGACAACTTGCAACAGATCCTGAAATGTGTATGTTCGTGCTCTCCATGAGTACTGCTGAATCAAAAACCATTAAAGAAGCAATGGCTGATTCTACATGGATAGAGGCAATGCAGGAAGAGCTTCATCAGTTTGACAGACTCCAAGTCTGGGAACTCATTGACAAACCCTTTGGCAAGAACGTAATCAAACTAAAGTGGTTATGGAAGAACAAAAAGGATGAAGACCAAACTGTAATTCGCAATAAGGCATGACTTGTAGCTAAGGGTTATGCTCAGGAAGAGGGTATTGATTTTGAGAAATCATTTTCTCTAGTTGCTTGCTTAGAACCTTTTTTGATTTTCGTCGCATATGCTGCACACAAGTCTTTTCTAATTTATCAGATGGACGTAAAAATGGCATTTCTTAATGGTCCACTAAAGGAAGAAGTTTATGTTGCACAACCAGAAGGGTTTGTTGGTCCTGATCATCCAGACAAAGTTTATCGACTAAGGAAAGCTTTATATGGATTGAAGCAAGCTCTAAGAGCCGGGTATGACGAACTCTTAAATTTATTGATGTACAAAGGTTTTACTAAAGGTACCATTGACCCTACTCTCCTCATGATAAGATATAGGGAGGACATTCTACTGGTGTAAATTTACGTTGATGACATTATTTTTGGGTCTACAAACCCTAATTTTTCCAAATGATTTAAAAAATTAATGCACAATAGATTTGAGATGTCCTTAATGGGGGAAATGAAATTCTTTTTAAGACTTCAGATCCACCAATCCCCAAGAGGTATCTTTATCAATCAGGCTAAGTACGCTTTAGAGATTCTTAAAAAACATGGTATGGAAAATGTGATACCGTTGGTACACCAATGGCTATCAAACCTAAACTGGATGCAGACTTAAGTGGAAAACTTGTAGACCAAACAGACTACCATAGGAAAATCGGGTCACTCATGTATTTGACATCAAGTAGACCAGATATAGTGCATGCAGTATGTTATTGTGCAATGTATCAAGCAAGACCGACTGAAAAACACCTCAAAGAGGTTAAAAGGATCTTTTGTTATTTAAGGGGTACCATTAAAATAGGACTCTGGTATCTACGGGATTCTTGCTTTAAACTAACAGATTTTTCAGATGCCAACCATGCCGGATGTATTGATACTCACAAAAGCACTTCCGGAGGAATACAGTTCCTAGGTGATAAATTAGTCAGCTGGATGTCAAAGAAGCATGATTGCACTGAAATGTCATCAGCAGAGGCTGAGTACGTGGCGTTATCTGCAAGTTGTGCTCAAGTAATGTGGATGAGAACACAACTTTAGGTTTATGGCTTCAACTACAACAAAATACCATTGTATTGCGACTCTCAGTCAGCCATAGTAATCTCATGCAATTTCCTCTTTTTCCTTCTTTTCCCCCCTTCTTCTTTCCCGCCTTTTTCTTCTTTATTTCTACTTCAGGTCAGCCATAGTAATCTCATGCAACCCCGTGCAGCACTCCCGTACCAAGCACATCCATACTCGATATCATTTTATCAAGGAACAGGTTAAAAATGGTATAATTGAATTGTACTTTGTCAGAACTGAATACCAATTAGCTGACATGTTTACTAAAGCCTTACCCGAAGATAGGTTTCAGTATCTTGTCAGACGAATTGGTATGAGATGTTTGACTCCAGCAGAACTGGAGGTTCTGGCAAATGAATCTGCTTGATATATTCTTCAAACATCGACTTGTAAATATTTTTGAAAAAAGCAAAATACAAAAATATAAAACGTATAAAAACAAATACAAAAATATAAAATTTCAAAAAGAAAATACAAAATCAAAAAAAATCAGAAAATGTTTCACAAAAAGAATCTTCTCGACATGTCTCTTGGAATCGATAACATTTACGTGCCTAGAAATGTCGATTATAAACCCCCCATTGGAAACGGGTGTGTAAATGAAGTTCGAGTAGGAGTTTCAAATGCTTTCAAATCATGTCATTTCTAATTTTTCTTCATGACTTATAATTGCTCTGAGATTTAAATCGGACCCGAATGACAAAGGAGAGCATATGTTTCAGTGCACTTATCCTTAAAGTTAGAAGAGAAGTCTTCTAACTTTTGTTTTTTTTTCGAAAACGGAGTTGATCACCAATTTTGTCAAGAATTTCTCACGGACGATTCATAATCTTTCAAAATTGTGTGTTCAACACTCCATCCCTCATATAGTTTTTACAAGATAATTCTTCTAAACATTTTGAGGTCATTATTCAAAATGAGTTAATGATTGAGGATAGTTTTTTTAAAAACAAAGTTTTAATGATCTTGGATACTTCATAACATGACAATTTTATGTATTCAAAACATTATAAAAAGTCTTAAAACAACGCAGTAATAATAATGACTACTCAATAGATTGTATGTTATAAGACGATTTATTGGTTGGGCATAATTTTTTCAAGAATTCCTCAATGATAATTCATAATCTTTCAAAATTATGTGCTCAACAATGCTAACCCTTAATTTTATATTCATTTTACAACTTGGTATCATTTTTTTTGGTTTCAAACATATGTAAAATTGAGGGGGAGCAAGTTAATGCTCCATATAATTCATGCTAGTATGTTTTCTCCATAGAATTTTCATGACAAATTTTAATCACATGGTATTTCAAAAACTAAATGAATTAGTATTTAAAATAAGGGGAGAAATGTATTTAAAATGTGATCTTGAAAATAATAAGTGATCTAATCGACTCAAAGTACTTGATACTCTTTGGAAAAAGGTTTTATGGTTACGATCTTATACCCAACAACATCTTAATTCACGACGATTCTGAAGTCATAGGGTGGTTAGGTTAGGTATTAGTCCAATGATCCAACCAGCACCGGAGGGATCTACCCAAGGACACTCCATAGTTAGAAATAGTAGTCCTTAGGTATGATTGGAGATGAATGAGTATAAGGGAATAATGCTGACTAAGATTGAGCTAACACTAGAACAATCACAACAAGGTGTTAGTAATGACGTATTGGTAAGCATTGAAGGAGTTGAAGAATGAAAAAGAAATGTAAGGATAAAGAATGACATCATGGACCCAGTGATGCAATGCATAACCCTCCCCAACCATTCAAGTTTCTCTCAATAAAAACTTGTCTCATTTGTCATGGAGATACAAACGACTTCTATTAACTTTCTCACTCTGAGTTAGTTGATATTAAATAGGTGGCAGTCTGCTCCAGCCTCTGAGTACTAAAACCAAAATGCACTAATCGAGTATAAAACTAAGAGATCAATAAAATAAATCTCATTAGGACACATTCCATTACAAACACTTGTTGAACATGATAAAGTTCACAAGCTGTTAACAAGAGTCCTATGCATTATCCTTGTGATTTTGCTAGAACATTCGAGTGATAATTAAGTATTCACCTTGAAGATGGAAATCCTGCTTGAGCCAACATCAAACAAGCTCTTGGTAGGTGACTTGCGTGATTCTATATGAATCAAACTTGTGTCAACTGGAAGAAACGATGGTGCAATTCTATGTGAATCAAACTTGTTCCAGTAAAATCAATTGACGGTTTAATCAGAAAGATAGTAACTATCTGATTCACTTTTACCGTGTTGTCTGCTTTGAGATGCTCCGGTAATGAGAACGGCCAGTACAACTGCGAAACCATATCATGAAAATTCATATGAATTCTATCTGATCACAGGCAGTATTTATACTGATTAACAAAGAATCATGGTTATTGCAACCTTATTCGACGAAGTGACAAAGACACTCTCGTCCATATCTGTTGATTATCACTAACGTAAACTTGCAGGTTATACGTTGGTGGCGGTATCCCATTCCAGTTGAAGTCGGATTCATTACCACATGCTCATGCTCATGCTCAAACTACAAAGACATACTATAAGTATCAAGATTCAAGTATTAAGAAAGCTTGAGTATTAAAGACAAAGACTTGCTTCGGGGGAGATTATTAGCAAGCTTTCAATAAGATGCAAAGTATGAGCATGTTGGCCAAGACACAAGATTGTAAGGTGGCAAAGACGATCAAGACTGAAGGATAAAGATTTAAAGATCTTGGGTGAATCACGTCTCTTTTTCTTCTTTCTTCGTCCTTTAGCCAAATCAGTTAGGAGCTGGTCAGTGTGATCATAGGCCATTGACTTCTCCAGAGCTTCGTACAACATCTTGTGATCTTCATGAGCTTGTTAGGAATTGGATTCCCACATGCGGCGGTGAAGAATCTCTTTCATGTCGGCTTCTGGCAAGTCTCTGAAGCGATCCCTGAGAGGAGCTTGATTAGCCCAGTCAACATCATTAGTGAAGATTTCATCCACCTCTTTGCTCACCTAATGAGGGATATTAAGATTCTCTAGTTTGTGTAATCTGGACCCATGTTTGTCCATCCTTTCCTCTAGGGCTAAGTTGGCTTGTACCAAATCCACCATATGTTGTTCAAGCTTACCGATGCGCTGAATTAAGATCGAATCTAAAGAGCCTTGTTGTGCTTGAGGTGGTAGAAGAAGAGTTGTTGTTGTTGTTGTTGTTACAGTTGCTGTTAAGGTTGGTAGTGGTGCTTGAACCGCTGTGGGGACTGGTTGAGAGACTGTGAGATCAATAACCAGAGTGGTCATTAGAGGAACTGACGAGGTGTCTTGATGTATGGGAACCGTGACCATAGATTGAACCTCCGCTTCAATATTGGTTTTCTCAGGTTCGTCTTCCTGTGACTTCTCCGAAAGGAACTGATTGGTGAAGCTGAGTTCCTTGTCAAGATTTTGTAGAGAAGACAGAGTTCTAGCGGAGCTTGCAGGTTCCTCAAGTCTTACTTCACCTTTAGTTGGGAGTTTAAGGTTCTCTTGAACATTTGGATAAGCCATTGTAGTGAATTCTTCATCCATTTGCTCAGGGTTTGGTTGAATTAAAGTATCAGAGGCTTCAAGATCCATGTGTTCAAGGTTTGGTCCAGCATGAACAACATGACTTGATGGAGGTTGAGACGCTTCAGCATCACCAGGGTTTGGTCCAGCCTGGCCTTCATCTTGAACTCTAGCAACAATCCCTGGTACTTCTTCATCAGAATCCGTCTCACTGTCTGTCAGCCCAAGTTCAGCATATAATGAAGAAGATTCATCATGACCAGTGGGTTCAGTTTGTGTAGAAGTGCGCCTCTGAAAGATGTACTGATCTGCAGGGCTCTTTTTCTTTGGTGTCTGAAGGGTGAGTAGATCAAGGGCAACTTGTTCATCACTGACTTTCTCTTTACCCTTTCCTTAAACCTCTAGAAGCGATTGAAATTTTCCAGATTCAGGTTCCCTGATCACCACCGGTGGAAGTGGACCCTGACGAGCTGAGTGAAATTCCTTTAAGCTTTCTTCCACTGCCTTTTGCAGATCAGCCTCTTCATCACCAATCCTAGGTTCATTCTCTGGAACACCTTCGTCAACAAATTCATCTAACAACTGAAGAGAGCTCTTTTTCGTTCGCTTCTTCACCACCTTACCAGCTTTGGATCGCTTGGCTGGAGATTGCGCCTCAGATGTCTCCATAACCAGCTTTTGTTTCTTTTCCTAAGGCTTGGCAGGTGCAGGTTTAGGTTTCTTGGTTGCTGTTTTGGATGCTAAGGGCTTAGATTGCTTGGATGCTTTGGGTTTGGTAGCCTTAGCAAGTTTAGGAGCAAGAGAGTCAGGATCACTAACTTCTTCACCAGCAAGATATCTTTGATGCTTAGCTACTTTCTCCAGATAAGCATTGTAGTATTGTTCACCTCGAATGTCATCAGTGATAAGATCATTCAGAATAGGCATCCCAAAGAATTCCCGTTTGGTTTCCTTAGCACTAAACTTGAGATATCCAAGAACAAGCTCTTCATTAGACAAATGAAGTGGAGAACCTGGTCTCGAGTGGAACTTGTGCTTGCTTTGTAAGTAATAGACGATCAGCTTGGTGAACCTAACACTCGGGATCACAATAAGGGTGGATTTCTTCTTTCCCTGAGTATGCTGTGCTAGATTCTTTTTGTCTTCAATGAAAGTATGGATGGATTGGGTGAATTCTTCCTACATCCTCTCTGCATAATCGATATGGACTCGATTGACGATGCCCTAAAGAATCTGCAACACTGGAGTCCTTGGTCTTTCAAACCCTGAAGTCTTTCTCGTAAGACACAAGTTGATGAGTGTTGTGAGTGTTCTCCACGGTTGAAACATGTCATTAGTCACGACATCTAATAAGGTTTTGACAACTCTCGAAAAACCCAGATCGTTGACAAACTTGATAAGAGCATCAGGAGTTGGTGGGGAAGAAAATGTATTGTTGGTGCCGACTGGTGTGATTTGAAGTGCGTCTTTGAGAGTGTCTTTGGTGAGATTGAACCATTGCTCATCTAGTTGACTGCCGTAAC
This sequence comes from Tanacetum coccineum, assembly GCA_026074375.1. NCBI lineage: Eukaryota > Viridiplantae > Streptophyta > Magnoliopsida > Asterales > Asteraceae > Tanacetum > Tanacetum coccineum. Next base: position 8,507 of record BQNB010062454.1, on the reverse strand, counting down.
TCCTGGTTTTATTGTCATATCGAACAGTGTCCTAAAACTGCTGAATATAAATTGATGGAATTGTCGAGGAAGCAGTGAAAGCTCTGAAGAAGTTGGTGTGCTTTAGAATATCCACCACAATCTTGTAGATTGGATTACTATGCGACCTTTCAACATCCAAATAGCAGTTGTTTTTTCGAGGCACCCATCTGATGCGAGGCAGGATTTGATCATCAGTACGAGTGGGTGGTGCCATAGCAGGTGCTTATTCAGCAGGAGCATTGACATTAACATCAGCCACTGTATCTGCACAGTCACATTCTCAGAAAGACGTACATATAGAAAGGGGATGTTAGATGTGAGCAAATGCTCAGGAGTTAACCAGTTATGGAATAAATCCAAGAAAAAGAGACACAATGATCATATTGAGGTGATAGTCAACTGAGATGAACAACACTTAAGTCAATGGAAGTTAACTCATGGAAATGGAGACAAAACTCAGTGACCAATACACAATGACCAAAACTCAAAAGATATGACAAAACGCTGCTGGAGAAAAACACATCACACAAAACGTAGAGCATGTAAAAGCCAAAACGCAGTGACCAGTTTTTTATTAGAATCATCAAAATGCAATGGGCAAAACGCAGTGTACACAAAACGCAACACCCAAAATGCAAGGAATATTTTAATAAAAATAGACAAAAATGCAAAGACAAGTCGCAATAGACAACAAGCAATCTGGCAAAACGCAATTACACAAATCGCAAGAATATTTTATTCAAAAATAATCAAAACGAAACAATTTTAAAAAATCTGAAAAGGTGGGTCCTACATTTATGCTAATGAGGGTCTTCAAACACAAAACGCAATTGATTGCATTTTGTCCTGCTTTGCACACCATAACAATCAAAAAGCAAGAGCATATTGAAACTCAAAACACAAAGGCATATATCAGGAAAACCGCAAAGGCATATGTCATGCAAAACGCAAAGGCATATGTCACGCAAAATGCAAAAAGGGGATTTGATAGGCAAAACGCAACAAGGGGATTCCACATAAAATGTAATCAAGAAACATAGAGCAAAACGCATATAAGAACATCAACCAAAACACAACCAAGAATACTATAGGCGCAGATTCCAACTTACAAATCAAAGGTTCTAAGACATAATCGGATCATGAATTTCATTCTAAAATCCTTACTAAACCTATTAATAGCAACAAGGGATCATTTCAAACATCATACGACTAGGTTTTTGACTCAAAAAGTCAACCATTATGCGAAAATCACAAGGACCCTAAGAAAGCACTTGGGGAAACAATTAATACATCAATGCTCCATCATGTATGCAAACTAATGCTAACCCAACAATCAAAACTTAATAAGAAACACTAACCAAAATTTTGATGATGATTAAGCACGAACACCCTAAAGACAACTCGATTTAATGAATTTCAGGCCAAGATATTCAAGAAAATGCATATATAGATGATAGAGAGCATAAAGCAAGCATTACCTAAACACGAGATTACACAAATGGTCACAAATCAGACAAATTGCAAGGTGTTGAGTTTTGTGTTGAGAGAGAAAAAGACAAAGAGTTTGACAATTTTTGAAGTTTTGACGTAGTCAAAACACAAGTGGCTTTATGTACCTAGGTCTAACTTTCAGCATATGGCAGATTTGCCCCCTCACTTACTTCTTTCTTTTCATTTAGGGTATAAGATATACTAAGGGTTTAATTAAAGAGCATAAATGGTACATTTGGTCCTTAAGATTTTAAAATCTAAGAATCAGTTAGGATTTTGCACATAAGTCTCTATAATTGCACATAAATGACAACTTTGGCCTTTTGAGTTAACACACGTTTAACTCCCCCTCAAAATGTAACACCGTTAGATACCAAACCTTTCTCAATAATTTATACAAAGTATCAAAATGGCTGTTAGATGTCATAAAGTTTAAAAAAAATACTCTCCCCCTCAATCAATGACCCATTTTCTATTGAAAGAGCTGTAGTCGTTGATTGAGTATCAAATTTATGAAAACACAAGTCCGATTGATTTTCCAACAATAGTAAACCACCATGTGAAATCCAAATAATTCTTTGAAGAATCATAGACGGAAAATTATATGGATAGATTAAAGACTTCTCTTCTGTATCAGGAAATAATGCACTGAAGCGTACATTAGATCGAGGTTGCATGGATATAAAGTAACCCATGCTCGAGAGAACTGAATCACCCGTTGTTAGGAACAACCGTCTTTTTGGCGACATGCTTTCCTTAATTTGAAAAGCGGGTTGCAGTCTGAAATAACTGCAAGCCATTAAGACATGTTTTGAAAAGTTTGAACTTTCGTTCGAGCTTCATTTAAAGACCCGTGTCATTATTGAATGACATTTCTAGGACCGTAAATGTTATCGATAAACGGAAGACATGTCTTGAAAAACTATTTTTGGTATTTTCTATTTTCTGATTTTTATGGTTTTTGTAGGTTTTATATTTTTGTATTTTCTTTTTAAGATTTGATATATATACATATTTACATAGGATATAGGAGGACCATCCTTTACTCCTCTTCTCCTTCCTGAAGACGTTTAAGAGTTTTCGGAGACATACTCTTCATACCAAGTCGCGGGAGTAGGAATTCGAACCGCTCTCTTGGTAATGCTTTGGTGAATATATCCGCGAGTTGATAATCCGTTGTCATGAAGTACAATTCAACCATTCCTTTCTCAACTTACTCTCGAATAAAATGGTGTCGAACGTCAATGTGCTTGGACTGGGAGTGCTGGACATTATTACAGCAGAGCGCAATGACACTGCGATTGTCACAATAAAAGGGAATCTTACTTAAGACAAAGCTGTAGTCTATAAGCTGTCATCTCATCCAAAGTATCTGAGCACAACATCCAGACATGGCAATGTATTCAGCCAATGTTGTTGAGATCACAGTACTCTTCTGTTTCTTTGAGGACCAGCTGACTAGTTTATCTCCAAGGAACTGAGCACTTCCTGACGTACTTCTTCATGTGTCTTGACAACCTGCATGGTCCGCATCTGCATAGGCCGTTAGTGCCATAGCAGTGTCTTTCGGATACCAAAGTCCCTAATTAACGGTTCCTCTGAGATACCGAGAGACCCGCTTAAGTGCTTTAAGGTGCTTTTTAGTTGGCGAAGACTAATACCTAGCACACATGCATACAACGAATACAAGATCGGGTCTGCTGGTAGTGAGATACATTAGGGAGCCGACCATACTACGAAATCGAGTTTGGTCAACTGGAATCCCTAAGGGGTCCTCATCTAGTTTAAGTCGATCCACCATGGGTGTATCAACAGGGTCCCACGAATCCATCCAAAATTTCTTTAATATTTCAAGAGCAAATTTTGATTGATTAATAAAAATGCCTCCGGGATTTTGAGAAACTTGTAAGCCTAATAAAAACAATATTTGTCCTATCATTGACATTTGAAATTTGGAACTCATCTCATTCGAAAATATGTCACACGCTTTAGGTTCGGTCGAGGCAAATATGATATCATCTACATGTATTTGAACAAGAAGAATATGTTTGCCTGTTTTCCTAGTGAATAATGTCGGATCAACTACACCCTTGGAAAATTTGTTGTCCAGAAGAAATCGTGATAAGGTATCATACCATGCCCGAGGGGCTTGCTTTAAACCGTACAAAGACTTCTTTAGACGATAAACATGTGTCGGATGATCTGGATCAACGAATCCCTCTGGTTGACTAACATAGACTTCTTCCTTCAACTTGCCATTAAGGAATGCTGTTTTGACATCCATCTGATAGATGGTCATGTTTTTACTGGCAGCATTGGAGATGAAGATTCGAATAGCCTCAATATGTGCAACCAGTGCAAATGATTCCTCGAAGTCAATTTTCCTCCTCTTGTCGATATCCTTTGGCCACCAACCGAGCCTTATTTTTCAGAACATCACCGTACTCATCAAGTTTAACTTTGTAGATCCACTTGAGAGCAATAATCATGACACAGTCTGGTTGAGGTACTAATTCCCACACTTGAACTCGATCAAATTCGTGAATCTCATCTTGCATGGTTTGAAACCAGCAATCTTTAGTTATTGCTGATTTGAAGTTCTTTGGTTCGACTTTTGACAAGGCAGAGTTATACAAGCACCACAAGGCATCAGTTGCTAGTTGTTTTCTGGTGGATACCGGTCGAGAGGGATTGCCAATAATATTATCTAGCGGGTGATCTTTGCTTCATTTCCCGAGATGATGAAGTGTTTTAGCGATCCCCGGTCATATGTTTTGAACAGCCTGAGTCCAAATACCAAAGGACAATCTGTACGACCTGCATTTGAAAACAGACGAAGATGGAGAGTTTGGAAAATTAGATCCCCAATTGTGGTTGGGTTCCCTCGGGTTAGCATAAGCAATCGCTGACACTTTGTTAGGTTTAGTTAGCCTAGTTAAAGGACACTGTTCTCCTAAAGTGAATGTTCTTCCTGTAGGCATCCATTGATACCCTACAGTGGTAAGTATGTTGCATGTTGGTTTCCATACTTGCTTGACTTGCTTAGGTTTCCAAACTTGCTTAACTTTACGCACAACATTTTTAACAGAGGGGGTTGCATTCACAGAGTGCAAATAAGTAACCACAGACATATCATGATTTGCAAAAATTAAGCATTTGTTACATGTTTGGCAAACAGAATGAGAATTCAAATTAATTATAGTACGCTTAGAGCTAATACTAGAATCAAACTAGACTTAATTGTCCTAGGGTGTTCTTCAACTTTCTTCATGTTGACACTCTTAGCCGGCAAGATCATATTTATATTGGTATTGCTCCTAGGCTGTGATCTGCTAGCGTCAGTGCAACTGTTTACTCCTGTAGAAAGAGGCACAGGGACATTAGTCTTCTGATAGTTCGGTTGCTCTATAGGTTTGTGTGTGTTACTTTTTGACATTGCACATTGTTTCTCAAAAGTGACTTGCTTTTTCTTAGGTAAAGAGGTAGAAGCGTGCTTGTTATCTCATGTATTTAGGGCTTTTGGACAAGTGCCAATCACATATTCTAACAATTTCTGAGAGTGTTTGGTGTAATGGCAAGCTGATGCAAGTGATCTATCTAATGGACTTTCAGCCTTAGCTTATTCTACGATCTCGCGAAGGGTTTCTACACTTTTCTTAAGGTGTTTGAGATAAACTAGATGCACTTCCCTATTGTTCCTATTGCGAAGGGGAATATGTTCAACATCTATAGCATACTTTCCTGGTGCAAGAACTTTTGGTTTTACTTGATCCTTATTAACACATGACAGCTGATTTTGTATTTGGACCTTTAGACTCTCATTTTCAGTTAATAGGGCAGTTGTCTGTTCTAGATGCTTAGCACACATAATCTTAATAGAATCATACAATTCCTTGAAATGCTGCTTAATCTTTCCATTTTTTGCCCCAAAAAGCTCATTTTGTTCTTGAAGAACATTGATTTTTTCAGTTAATTGAGTGATCTGAAAGTCTAAGGTCCTGAAATCAAGTGTACGGTCTGCTTCACTACGGGTTTCATTCAATTGAGAGATTAGCATTCTCAATTTTTTATGGCGTTGTCTTTTCCTTGAATTGAGGCTTTCATCTTTTCGAGTACAAAAACTGAGTCAAAATCAAGAACATCTCGAGTAGGTGGAGATGTGTCGTTTCCAAAACTTGCTTTAAGATTTTTTAATAATAAAAAGTAAATATTCACAAACTTCAAGCATAAATAATCAAGCTTCGAAACGACAAACACTTTCACTCCTCCCCAGCAGCGGTGCCAAAAATTGATCTACTCTTTAATTAACCCCTTTTTTTATATAAATAAATATATAATACTTATAAATATATAATGAGGATAATTATCAAGAAAATTAATGAAATCCGGGTAATAGTATAGAATATTCCCGGGTCGTTTATCCCCAACGAGGAGCGAATTGGAAAGTCAAAAGTTGGTTTGAATAACATTGCTTGAGTGGAAAAGATTTGGGTTTGATTTTCTAAAACTACGGGAAAAATAAGGCAAACTATACTAAAAACGAGAACGGGAAGCTAAACCGACACACTAAAAACCCTAATTTTTCAAAATTAATCCTAAAGTGAAAATTTTTTACTTTTCCTAAAAGTAATTGACTAAAAAGTAAGAATAAAGAAGACTAGAACGAAAACGGAGTTAAATTGAGTTCAAAAACGAGAAAACGAAAACGGGGTTTTAATCCCGTTCTCTAAAAATTAAAATTTTGTAAAAATGACCCTACGAAAGTTTTTCTATTTTTCCTAAGTGAAGACTGATAAAATAAAATTTTCTAAAAAAGAAAAATATTTTTTTTTATTTTTATTTAATTTTTAATAATTAAAAAACAGATTTAAAGAAAAGAAATGAAAAAAAATAGCAAACAAAGTTGGAAAAATGTGAAAAAATACAGAAAAGTGGATAAAGGTGTCCTGGTTCTATGAAAAATAAGAGCTAGAAAATTAGGCTTATAAATAAGCCGTAATAAGCTGAAAACAGCTTATGGGCTTAATGGGCTAAATAGCCTATATATAATAAATTTTGCACTTCACTGCCGGATGAGCTATTGTAGCATACCGATAGTGAGTGTTATAAAATGTTGGTTGATTGGGGTTGAGGTCCCAAGTTCGAGTCTTGCTCACTTGGGGCCTCCCCTAATCCCAACGTTTTTATTTCTCATTTTTTTACAACTTTTTAAACAAGCTAAAAATAAGCAACTTTAAAAAAGGAAAAAATTTTGTAACTTAACAAATAAGCATGAAATAAGCTAAATAAGATGGCAGACAACTCTTTTTACACTAAGTCTAACTAAGCTAACTGCTAAGCTAGTTTTAAGGCAAATAAGCTAAGGAGAAAGTCTAATAAGCACTACAGATTATGTTAAACTCCTAATAAGCTAGAAATAACAAAAATAAGCTAAAAAGAACTTAAAATTAAGCTTAAGGAAAACAACTAAGAGCTAATTTATATTTTTAAACTAATGACTAAACTAAGCTAAACTGTTGGCTTAAAAGGCAAATTAAGCTAACTGATAAGTGTAAATACACATATCCGTTTGTTCCTAAAATAACCCAATTAAACCCAAAACACAGTGAAAAATGGCAAAAATATACTTGTTTTTGTGTTATGTGTTTGCAGGTACGGATATATCAAAAATCACATGAAAACCGTCAAAAACGGGCAAGCACGGACACAAGAATGGAAGAGTGAACAAAAGCCGGAAGCCAAAGCCAGAAAAAGTCAAATCTTCAGTCAACTCCAGTCAATCTTGGTCAAACAGAAGTCAACAATAAAAGACAAGACCCAAAATGTTTCAAAATAGCCCTTCAAGTTTCAAAAGTTGCAAAAATAGTCCCTAAACCTAAATGGACCATGCCCGAATCCAAAAGCCTAATCCCTTAGCCTAATATCATTTTCATAAAACTCCAAGGGCCATTTCTGCCAATATTCAAAGTCCTTTACTCTTCAACCTTGAATAAACCAAAGACAAGGGCGAAAGTTGCAATTCTCCCAAACTTTAAACCGAATTACCCCTTTACAGTTAAAATAAGCGGGAAAACATGGGCACTATTTACCCATCGTCCCCAACATTAACCCATGGGTAAAACAAGGGGCAAATCCAAATTAAGGGGTGATTAAGTCAATTCATGGGATCGGTAACAAGATGGCAGGGTCAAATGGGTCAAATCAAAGCATCTCATTCGCTCCCAAGCATCAAAGCCACGTGGAGGTTGAGAAAGTACAAAGGAATGGGGATTTTGCATTGAATTCACTCAGTAAACTAGCACAAGCTGTCACATCATGAGAATGATAGCTTGGCAATCCTTAAGCATCCACATTTGATCCAACGGCTTACAATAGCCCTGAAATGATTGAAGAAATGATTGGCGAGGATTGATTGGAGCGTGAGCATCAAGCAAGGCCTAGAAGCTTCAGGGATCGGCTATAAATAGGCTCTCACCACACACACACACATCTAGTTTTTTTGTAGCTTTTAGGTAGCTTAAAATTTCATTTTTAGTTACATGTAATTTTCCTTAAATGTTTTGTAATTTCTTTTTAAGTAATGTAATCAGTTTCTTTTGTTAATGAAATTCAGTTTTTACATTCATAAGCTCTCTCTCTTTTTCATTTGTCCTAAATTTTTAAGCTAAAGCTAAATAAGCTCCTATAAGCTCAACAACTCTCATGCGTCTCTAAGCTCATGATTTGAACTTAACTTGGTCTTAATCATACTTAATATCTAAAACTAGCTAAAGTACTTATTTACCTTTGCCTGTGGACTTTTAAGCTAATGGAAGGAGAGCTAGAAAAGGAAGAGCTCTCAAGGACTTTACTCCTAGCTTATTTATAAGCTAGGAGAGCTGGTAGCAAAGCTCTGAGAGTCATTTTATGCCTTTTTAAGCTAGGCAAACTGTAAGTTTTCCTTTTACTTTCCTTGTTTTAATTTTTAGCTTTAAATTGCCTAATTAGCTTAGATT
>BQNB010062453.1:5101-36069 GCA_026074375.1 Tanacetum coccineum | reverse complement strand
ACTGGTCTCATTGGGTTGGTCGGCAAAGCGATTAAGGAATAGCTCAATACTCTCTAGGCGAGAGTCAACAAAGGCCGAAATTTTTGTAGCTCTTGGAGCTCTTGGTTAAATTGTACGCGTAGCGCAGCTGGTAGGACAGGATGAGTAGGTGGTGGATTCGTGTTCTCCATGATAAAGAATGGAATAGTCAATGGAAATTATGAACAAATACATAAAGAAGAGATAGACTACAAGAAAGCTAATGTGCAGAATTAAAGTCTCACTTAAAAGGATTCAAGCGAGTAGAACTATGCTAAACTATGATCAAAACCTAACTATTCCCTAGGCGGCGGCGCCAAAAACTTAATGCGGTCGTCATAGGACTTCTACACGAAGTTTTACAACTCCCTAGGCAGAGCACCTAATCGTTGTAGTAGTAGTATAGGCAAGACTCGGGGGGTTGTTATCGCTCACTCGGGGAATAGGTTGGGAAGGCTTGACCATGGTCTGACAGAATTCTAAGGGTTGAGAGAAGATTCTTTTTGTATTTTTATGTTTTATGGAAAGCAGGTAAATCATATATTTGAGAGGGGGGTTGGTTTTAGCTAATAAACTAAATAACAACTACGCTAGTGGTGATAACAATAAGATAAAAGATTGTGCTTATTTAATCATGTATTACTCCCTAGATTGCTTCTCCTAGTGTTGTTGCTTTGTCACTATTGTGATGATCTATGTAATTATTTCCTAAGTCATGAACGAAATACACGAACCCGCCGTCTGTTTAATATTCCGTTAGAGCAACACACAAGTAAGGTAGTATGAAGACTATTACAAGGCCCCTAAGGGTATATTAAATGCATGTGAAATGTATTAAGAGTGGATCAACCATATTAGGGGGCAAGGTAGTATGAAGACTGTTACCCGATGGTATCCTTTCTACACAATCATGTTTTCTAGACATATCAACAGCGATACAGACAAAAGCTGGTTTTCTAAGACCTAACATGCATATCCATCACAAGAAGCAACACCACTAAGATCTACATTCTAGGTTTCATACAATCATAAATAAACACAATAGGAGGTTTAGCCAAGCATGTTAAAGATAAAGCAAGACAATAAATAATCACACAACAAGACATATTGAATGATTAAGTAAACCTTACTTGATTAAAGCATGAATTAGAGGAAGTACAATAGGGGTTTTAGGCCCTAAAATCGTCCTCAATAGCTTCTAAACGAACTAGGGTTCGTACCCTCTTTTTATTCTAAAGTTACACACTTAAAACCCTAAATTCGGGTTTATATATATAGGAAAATCGCTGTGACGGCGTTGCATTTTAGTCGTGACGCCGTCACAAGAGAGAATATTCTAGATAATGGGTTGGGTCATGTACTCTGACGCCGTCGTGAGATCCAGTGACGCCGTCTTGGTCTTTGTTGTGATGGCGTCACGTTGTATTGGTGACGCCATCTCTAGCTGCTGAGAAATTTTTTAGCAATGTTGGTGTAGGTCCGTAGTCTCGTCCGTTTCTTCTCCAACTAAGCCCAAGTCACGTGTATTTCCTCTAAATGCCTTCCAAATGCTAAATATCTAAAAAGGAATGATTAAGTACCCATTTTAGGCATAAATGCACGATTTATGGGCCCCCGAAAAGTGTGTAAAACGACACCTCATCAGCCCTGTTGATATTTATGTTTGTAAATTATATTATTTGCGGACTCCGTCTTCTTTTGTTCCTCGACCTTGGCCAAACTCGCGGTTCTAAGTATTAAACATACTTACATTTTGTGTACAAGTTACATTTTAAATTAACAAAGTCTACACAATAAATTCAAAAAATAAATTATGCATGAAGATGCCTCTAGCTCATATAGCTGCCGTCTAGACCACACAAACACTCAATTTGTTTTAGTTTCCAACACACAATGATTGTGACTTCCATAGAATGTCGAGTGGAATTATAAGGGCAGTTAGACTAGTTTAACTAGTCTTATACACAAAGCTTATATAACACATAGTGAAAATTGTTTTTCCCCTCCCCTTGCTCCCTCTCTTTCAAACGGCAACACACACACCAACACAAACATCTTCAATCTATTTTGATACTTGAAAACTCATTAAAAGATAAACCCAGACGACTCCTAAAGTGTTATAGCTTGAAAGAAATTAGTCTTCTTGTCGTTCCCTCTTCTTTTGGGTTCAGACGAAGCGTCAAAGAAAACACCCTTGGTGTTTGTATTTTTCTAGTCATCAAATATTAATTAGATGATGATGTCTTGATCATCTATGAAAGAAAAGAGCACATGCATTAAGGTTTATGCAAATTTGGTTTTGATTAAAATAAAAGGGTTTTAATTCAAGTAGTGGCTTAAAGATTTGTAGGGAAGTAATAATAAAAGGTTTTGGTAAAGATTTGGATAGCAAAAAGGTTAAGGGTTTTGGTTTTGGGTGAGTTCGAACCACGACAAGACCCCAAAGGGGTGTGTTTTGTTGCTTGGTTATTGATTAGTAGTTTGGTTTTGATTCGGGCTTGATTTGGATTCGATTTGGGTTTGGTTGGGGTACCCAAGGTCACGGCTAAGGAACACAAGAGACGAGATGATTTTTGATCGAGTCCGATCTTGCTTCGTATAGCATTGTAAGTATATATAATACTAGTGCTATTTTTATTTTTGAGATTCGATTGATTTTTAGTTATTGCATGTGATGAAATCCGGTGGATCTTGCGTTGTCTAGTTAGATTTTGTTATTGGATGATTGAGAGAGTTGAATGTTGATTATAGGCCATTTTTGATGTGCCGTGAATGAAATTTTGGGTCAAAAATGAATTTTGGCACACTTTGTAACATGTAAGTTTCGGCAGAAACTTTGGCACAAAAAATGAGGATCGAGATTTTGGAAAATCTGATTTTTGATTGAAAAATATGATAAAGCTTACTTTTACGATCGTTTTGATATAAAAATGGTTGTTGAATAATGAACAAAAAAAAAATTCTATATGTCCCGTAAAATTATTCGAGCCTAAGGGGACCACACCTTAATAAGTATCATAAACGTATTAAATATATTAATGTAATAATATTAATTTGTGTTTAACAAACGATCGTTAAAATTTAACAAGAATAAATATTGTTTGTTAAATAGTTAAAGGACTAATCTGACAAACCCCCCTGAGAAAAAGGAAAGTTTGTTTTTTTCCCAACTTCTTTCTTATAGTCGATCTAAACAGCCACCTCCTCATGAGGAGGTGGGAAACTTTGCTTTTGCAAGCCACGTTAGAGGAGTATATACAGGAAGGTCTAGGGTCCCCTTGAGATCTCATAACTTCAATCCTTAAAATCCCTAATCTCTCTTGCTATATCTCCTATCGACACGAAACCAAAACCTTTTAAGTTTTTTTGTCCTTTATCTTTCCCTCCTGTTCGAATCGGCAGCCAACCTACAAAGATTTTCTTTTTGGTTTTGGTTTCGACCCTCAAGAACCCGAGAGGGTTACTTGGTTTAGTTGATAGTCAATCTACGGTGATCGTTTTGTTAAACACTACTAGTACTAGCATACACGTTGTTTGCTAAGAACGTATTGTGTGTGTAAACTTAGAGGGATTATTCTTTTGATCCTTGGTGGTTTTGCGTGGTGTTATACACACACGTATATTGAAGACGGTGTAACGTTTATTGCTAAAAGCAATGTAACGTTTCTTGCTAAAAGGTACATATCTTCAATCCCTTGTTAATTATACGTAATCAATACCGGTATTGATCATTGACCAGCAACCTCGATAAAAGTAAAATGTATCAAAAGACTAGATAACAATCCAACCAGGTTTATCAAAGCCCGTCGTTAAATGAAATGAAATTACTGAAAAAAAATATACAAAATAAGGGATCTGATTTGAATTATTAAGCCCTTTAGCGTTTAATTCATCAAGACACGATCATTGTTGCAATCAAGATTCAATTTTAATCGTTTATAAAAATTAATTAAACGAATTCTATGTTGTAAGCAATTTTATAAATAAAACTGATGTTTTAATTGTAAAATTATCTGTTTTTTGAAGTTTTAATTAATTGTTAATTCGGCATCAACGATAAATACATGCAATTTATTATGGAGGGATATGTGATATTAATCTTATTAATTGTTAATGAATTTTTATGCAAATATGATGATCAAGAATTAAAACATAGACATTAAATATATGTGTTTCGTCCACGACTTAAAAAGCTAGAGAAGACCTTGAAAAATGGTCCATAATGGGGCCTAAAAATTAATTTAATGTGATATGTGGTATGTATTTGTATAAGGCTTACGCAATCGATTACATCGATGAATGTGGTCGGAGTTTATAGGATGAAGGAGCCTTATATGGATACATACATGTTTTAGTTATTAGATAATTATGATCATTATGAATATTTGCATGACTTAATTGTTAAGTATTGTTATTTAAATAATTGTTATGTGATTAGTTTTTTATGTTATTCTATAAGTTTTTATTTAAGTATTTGGACTAGAGAAGAAAAAAAAGTGGCTTTCGAAAATAAAATAAAACAAGACTAATTAAAAAAAAAATTTTTTTATTTATGAAATCAAATTTATATGGATTATTTATATGTTCATAATTTGTTTATCACAAATAGAAGTTTTATTTTGAATGTTAAAACTGGACGCTATGGACTCATGTGAAGTACGGCTCATCCACTAGAACAAACTATAAGAGAAGTTTAACGAGGATTTTCCTAAAGATTTCAGGTTTTTAATAAGCTTCGCGCTGACCTGATTCTTCGCAAGGTTCGGGGAGACTCATCAAGACTTCGGTCTTGTAGATACCATTACCCTATAATACCTGACTACGTTGTAGTTTCCTTACCTTGTATACTATGTAGGAAGTCGCGAATGGTCTAGGGTTTGAATGATTTTTAATCATTCTTTAATCTTTTCCCGCGATAAAAGACAAATCTTTATATTTAAAGATACGTTGAATCGTCAATTTTAAGGTCTCACTATTTATGTATAAGATACGATGATAATAGGTGATACCGTAATAATAACTAAATTGAGTAATAGTTTTTATTAAAATCAATGATACGAAGATGTATGCATGCTTCTTCGTACATATTTGACACGTCAAATAAAATACCCTTTTTCAACTAAGTTTTTGCCATCCAATTTATAAAGACACTTGTAGACTGCTCTTTACCTATGCGTGAGACGCATGTAGATTTGCAATCACAAGGTAATTATACGCTTTTCCGTGAGACGGTGAGTGTTACATAATTACTGTTTTGAAATTGGACGACTTAGCGTTGTTGTGGTTAGACCTGTTAACACGCGGCATAGATGGGATGAAACATGCTTACTAGATATTATTGTAATAAAGTAAGTCCCATATGGTTTAGGAATTGCAATAGTTGTGAATTATCAATCGTTGATTACCTTTTGAATACACCATCACTAGCAGATCAACTGATGTGGTGGGGGTATGTCAAGTTGGGTCCTAACCTTAGAAAATTAATTGTTTATTTATATAAACGAGGGTAGTTAATTTTCTTCAAGGAGTATTATCGAAAATACTAATTCTTGAACTTTACTATGTTTTGTAAATGGCACTACCTGTCTAAAACATAAACCATTCGGCTTTCAGGTCGATGTTTGAAATTTCTGGAAATAATTTCAATGACTGGTTTCGTCAATTTAAGATGGTCTTGAGAGTTGAAAGGAAATTGTTTGTCATTGAACAACCTATTTCTCTTGCTTCACCTACCGATTCTGAGTACTTGCGCAGTGGAATGCGGTATATGATTCATAATGAGGTGACTTGTCTTATGCTCGGAAGTATGACTCCTGAACTTTAAAGACAATTCGAAAATTCCTCACGTTATGAAATGCTTCAGGAGCTTAAATCCATGTTTGAGAAACAAGCTGGAGTGGAGTGGTTTGACCTGATCTAAACTTTCCATGCTTGCAAACAGGATAAGGGAAAACCAGTTGGCCCATATGTCATTAGATGAAGAATTATGTGGAACTGGAATGTCTTGGTTATGTGCTCCCACAAGAGCTTAATGTTGGTTTAATCTTGAATGGCCTCACTACAATAAGCATAACATGGGGAATACAATTGGTGAACTACATGCTATGCTCATTGAGTACGAAAAGGGTTTACCTAAAAAGGCTGAAACACCACAAGTTATGATGATTAAAGGTGGTAAAATCCAAAAATCCAATAAGAAATCGCTTAAAGCTAAAGGTAAGGGTAAAGCTAATGGCAAGGGAAAGGATAAACAAGTTTATATCCCTAAGCCTAAAAACCCTAAGCCTTCTGCTAAAGAGCACCCAGCTAAGGATGACACCTGCCACCACTGCAAAGAGGTGGGTCATTGTAAGAGGAATTATCCTGCTTACCTTGCTGAGTTGATTAAGAAGAAGAAGCAAGTTGGCATTGCCAGTTCTTCAGATGTCTTCATAATAGAATTATTTTCTTTCCCTACTAAATCCTGGGTGTATGACACTAGTTGTGGTACTCATATTTGTAACACAAAACATGGTCTTGGAGGAGTAAGAAAGCTGAAACAAGTAGAAGCTATTGGAAGTTTTGACTTAGTTTTGCCTAATGGCCTTGTGATTTGTTTAGACAATTGTCATTATGCACCTTCTATAACTAGAGGTGTTGTTTCAGTTCACCGTTTGGTAGAAAATGGATTTGTCCTAGAGGGGTAAAAAACCCAGATTCGATGATTCATAGCTGCTTGGAGGTTGTTTGTTACGGGGATTGTTATGTTCTTTTGGTTATTTTTTTTTAGTTTGGTTTTTTTTGTTTTATTTTTATTTTGTCTTTATTTTTTTTTTTTTTCTCTTTGTCTTCAGCGTGTAACCCACTACAATTACTTTTATTTACTTGTTTATCTTTGTTTTCTGACCGTGTTTTTTGTTTTTTTTTGGTTTTTTTTTTCTTTTGTTTCTTGTTTCTTTTTTTTATTGTCATGTAATTTTGTTGTTTCAGTTTTTTCTCGTTTGGTTGATAATGGATTTGTTCAATGCTTTAAGGATTATGAAATTTCAATTTCACGAAATTAATGTTCTTTTTTTAATGCTATTGCTCGGTAAATGGTATTTATGAAATTGTATGGCATGATCTTGTACCAAGCGTTAATTCTATTTATAATGCTTTGAAACAAAATAGTCAAGCGCTAACTTGACTTCTACTTATCTATGGCACTTGCCGTTTTGATCCATATAAACAAGAAAGTATTAAACAGCAATGCAACAAGATGGGATTGTTTAAATTCAAATGGATGATGTATCTTTTGTTAATTGCGAATCTTGTTTATCTGGCATGATGACAATAGAAAACATTTTCCTCATAGAGTAAGAAAAGGGGAAAAAGGATCTTCTTGAATAATATTACATACTGGACGTATGTGGTCCACTTAGAATGTGTCAAGGGACATTGTGCTAGCTACCTTATTACATTCAAGATGATTATAGTCGTTATGGTTATTGATTTTAACTTCTTAACATAAACATGAGGTCTTTGAATTGGTTCAAAGTGTTTAAAAATGAAGTTGAAAATTCAACTCGGGAAAGACCATTAAGGCAATACAATCAGATCGTGGTGGCGAATACATTAGCCAAGAGTTTAAAGATTATCTTAAAGCTAACGGAATTGTTCAACAGCTTACTCCTCCATACACACCACAACATAATGGAGTGTTTGAGAGGAGAAACCGTACTTTATTAGACATGGTGCGGATTCTATGATGAAATCTTACAAACTCTGCCTTTCTCCTTTTGGGATTATGCTCTGGAGTCTGCAACACGCATTCTTCGAATATGGATTCCACACAAAAAGGTAGGATAAGCACATATGAACTGTGGTATGAAAAGTTCCAAACTTGTCTTACTTAAAGGTCTAGGGATATGAGGCTCTTGTGAAGAGAGATACGCCTGACAAACTCAAACAAAGATCTGTTAAGTGTATCTTTATAGGATACCCAAAGGAAACAATGGGGCTTAACTATTTTACTTCCACACATTGGCAACAAAAATTGTTGTAGCAGGTATTGCTGAAATTCTGTAAGATTAAGAAACGTCTCATAAGTTCAAGTAAAACTAGTAGAGAGGGCGGTTAGATCTTGAAGAAATTCAATAAGAAAGAAGAGATACAACACCTTCTGAAATCACTAGCAACATTCCTCAAGAGGTGGAGGGTTTTGAACCACCACAAGAGGAAGTGATTTGCAGAATTCGTAGGTCCGAAAGGACACGTCGAGCTCCAAACCGCTTATGTCTAAATGTAGAGGTGGAGGAGCATAGTCTAGGGGATCTTAATGAACCCACTAGCTATACAGCGCAATGTTAGATTCAGTAGCTAATTAAGTGACCGATTTTTGCTTATTGAATGCGTAAAATTCAATCAATGAAGGGACAATATGGTATGGGTCATCGGTCGATTTCCTCACTGGTTGTAAGACCGTTGGGAGTAAGTGGCTTTTAAGAAAAGACCACATGGATGGTATTGTTACACATATATAAACTCGGGGTTCTTGTAGAAGGGTTATTTCTTAAAACTCTAAGGGGTTGATTATGAAGAAAACGTTTCTCGCCTGTCGATTGACATTAGAGGTATTAGAATTCTCATATCTATAGTGGCATACTATGATTATGAGATATAGTAAATGGATGTTAAAACAACCTTCTTAAATGGTTATCTTGATGAAGACATTTATATGGTACAACCTGAAGTTTTTGTTGATCCTAATCATCCTAGGATAAGTATGCATGCTTCAAAAATCCATTTAAGGGTTTAAGAAGCATCAAGAAGCTGGAATAAAAGGATTGTTGAGGAAAGAAAAATTCAAAAGTTATGGACCCCAAACCCCCAACCCCCTTTTGTGGATTCCCACAAACCCCACCTGTTTTGGTTTTTTTTTTTTGGTTGGATTTTCTTTAAAATCTTGATGAGCATGTGTTTATAAAAGGCTTAGTGGGGAGTAATGTTACCATTCCTCTTCCTTATTGTTGATGACATAATCATCATGGGTAAATTACATATCAAGTTTACAAAGTGTAAAGAATTATCTTGGAAAGTGTTTTTCTATGAAAGATTTAGGGGAAGCGGCATTTATTCTTGGAATCAAAATCTATAGAGATAGATCGAAGCGATTAATTGGACTTAGTCAAAATGCTTACATGGATAAGATCTTAAAGAGATATAAAATGGATAATTCCAAACGTTTGGTATTATCCCCATGCCAAAGTAAAAACTTGACTTGAACAAATCACAAGGTGCTCAAACGCCTAAAGAGGTGAATCGCATGAAGAATGTACCTTATGCTTCGGCTGTGGGTTCCATTATGTATGCGGTTAGATGCACTAGACCTGATGTTGCGTTCGCGCAAAATATGACAAGCCGATTTCAACAGAATCCAGGTGAACTTCACTGGACTGCTGTGAAAAACATTCTTAAGTATTTAAGAAACACTAAAGATATGTTCTTGGTTTATGGTGAAAATCCGGAAGCTGAACTTCGAGTTGTTTGACTTTTTGTTTTTACAATGCTGGATTTTGAGATTGATTAAATGTTATGAAATCTCTGACAAGATACGTATCATTTTGAACGGCATAAGCGCAGTAAGGAGTAGAGTAGACTAGAAAGCTCCAAGTAAAGTACTACTGAAATGCCAGCTACATAAGCTGAATTACATAGCTGCTTAAGAAGCAGAGATGGAAGCTGTTTGGATTAGGAAGTTTATTTCAGGGCTTGGTATAGTACCAACAATAAACGAACCTATTAGGATGTTTTGCGATAATTCAGCCGCACTTCATTTCGCCAACGAACCGGGGGTTCAGATGGGCGCCAGACACTACCATAGAAGTAACCTTCTTAAAGTTCACACAGATAACAATCTAGCTTTTACAAAGGCTTTATCAAACAGGAAGCTTACTCAACATGCTAGGAGCATGGGGCTTCGTCCTGCTAGTAGTTTCATGTAGATATGTGTTTAGTATTTGGATAAGGGATGTTAAAACAATTTTATTTTATGATAATGATACGTTGGTATTTTTGTTATTTTATATTATAAAATTGTGTCATATATTTGCATGTTTAAATCCATGAATAATAAATGTATTATTCTAAATTAATCCGTTGTCGATTAATGATATGGGAATATCGTTAAACTAAGACAATTCTGAGTGATTGGTGATATTAAGGATGAGTCCACCAAACTCACATGATATTCATAAGATGAATATTGGATTTTCCCGCCACAAGAATATCACTTTATGGATCGAAGTCATCAAGTGAATCTTGTACGTGATTTTATTTACATAAATCCTTAGACTTGAGACGCAAGTAGTTTATTTAACATATGTGGATATTCTTTTCTTGACATTGTTTAAGTTGTCCTGATAAGGTAACTATAAGGGCTATGGTCAGAATGGTTTAAATATGCCAATCGATGACTAGGACACTTTGTAGTCTATATAGAATTTGTTCCTTCAATTATTAAAAGAAGATACACTGGGCCACTCGTAGGGTTAATTTAGATGTATGTGTTGCCGCATCCCAAAAAACTCAGGTAGACTATGTCTCAATGATTTTTGGTAATCTTGATTAATCATATATACGAGAAACAGAATCGCTAAATATGGAATGACATTGATCCATATCCAATTTAACAGCGGTATCGGAAACAAAGGGATTGTAAATTCATAAATTATTTGTTCATGCCTGTGAAACCATACGCGAATATTTCGGGGAGCGGGGCATTGACGTGTTGCTGACGTCCTTACCAATGTTATTTGTATTATTTACATGTCAAGTAAAGAGATGTTGGAATATGTCCATCGTAAATAATATATGTCCGAATTATTTATTTGAGCCTAAGGGGACTCACACGTTAATACGTAAACAATGTTTAATTAGTGTTTTTAGTAAACGATAAATAAATATATTAGTTAAATGTTTAATAGTTAAACATTAAGGACTAATATGCAAAACGAGAAAAAGAAAAGTGAGGGATTACCCCTCTCTTCCCTTTGGTCGGCCGAAACCCACAACCCAAAGGGGTTTGGGCTTGTTTGCTTGTTCTCTAAGATTGTGTAGGCTATATAAGGAGGACTTGAGGTTCATTATTAGATATGTGTTTTGTGAAAAATCCCTAATACCCTCCTCTCTCTCTCCCTCCTTGTGTTCGACCGAAACCAACACCCCTAAGGGTTTGGTTTTCTCCCTTCTAGCGATCGGCCAAAAACAAACAACCCTTAAGGGTGTGTTTGTTCGATCGTGTATCACCACAAGGTGGTTTTGCTCACGTGTTGATTTGATTCAAGTGTCGTGGTGTTCGTTTGCTAAAGCATTACTAGTACTAGCATACTTCATTGTTTGCTAAGAACGTATTGTGTGTGGAAGCTTAGAGAGATCTTACTTTAGATCTTGGTGGTTTTGCGTGTGACATTATACACACGCGTATATAGAAGACGGTGTTAACGGTTACTGATCCGTTCAAACTATACCTTAAAATATATATAATATAATGAAATATAAAATATATAGTAAGAATAGTCTAAAAGCAGAATCAATGATACCGAGAAGTAGTATAGAGCTTTCCCGGGTCGTAAAATCCCACCAACGAGGGCTGGAAGTGGAATGGTATAAATCGATACGATGGAAGATTTGAGTTTGAAGGATGGAAATGAGTTTGGGAATTGACAAAAGTTCAAATTAGATAATAACGGACTAAAACGTTAAGAAAAACTAGAAATTACGGAATTAAATAGGAAAACGAAGGCCGAATCACGAAAACAAAAAGGGGGGGGAAAAAACTAAAAACTTTAAAAAATAACCCTACGAAGAACTTTTTTCTTTCTAAAATTCACTCTAGGGATCAAAATAACGAAAAAGAAAAAGACTAGACCGAAACGGAGTTCGTTTGACGCAAAAAACGTAGTCAAAAACTCAAAATCCCGCACCCGGACCGTTCTTTAAAAGACAAAAAGTTATAAAAATGACCCTACGAAAAATTTTATATTTTTCCTGCAAACTAGATGATAAAAGAAAATTTTTTAAAAAAGCAAAATATTTTTTTGATAATTTTTATTTTTTTTATGAATTAAACTTAAACTTTTAACTAATTTAAATTATAATAAAATACTAAACATGTTTACACGAAAAAATTATGAAAATTTTACAAAAAATACTAGACACTATAAGTTACCTACGAAAAATAAGAAACACCTACCAGCTTATGCAATAAGCCCCGAAATAAGCTTCACAGCTTATATAAGCTAAAAACCCAAAACGCACATAAATACCAAGTGCCCTTGAGTCTATAACGAAAAAGACCCAAGGGCGCAGTGGTAGAGGTTTTGTGTGTGTAAAAGGGGGTTTGTATCGAGAGGTCACGGGTTCGAGTCTTGCTCACCCGGCCCTCCTTGTCTTTCCCCTTTTTTATTTTCGTAAAAACTATAGGGTAGTAAGAAAGTGAACAAAAATAAGTGATAGTTAGGCGGGCAAACTTGTGGGTAATTTTTACATATAGACTCTAAAACGGGTAAACCCTACACTTATGAGGAAGAAGTTCGAATTAGACACTACGATCTAGCTTATTTTTTGGCTTATTAAAAAGTTGAGGAATTAGCCAAAAACGTAAAACTACAAACTTATTAAGGAGCTGATATTTAAACAACTTTAACAAATGCACTATTCACCGTTTATCAAAAGAATAAGGCTTAAAAAATAAGCTTAAGTTGACAAGCAAGCTAAAATGGCTTAAAGACAATTTTTTAAGTCTTATGGTTTTCGATAAGCTAAGCTAAGGACCAAAAATTAGCAAAAGGGAATTATTACTAACTTAAAATAAACTAAAAAGGAAAGGGAAAAAGCTAGGCTAAATAAGCTTATTGTGGGAAGCTTATTGTCAGAAAAGCTCAACAAAAGCTTAAGAGGCTAAAATGATTCAACTTTGGACATTCAAATAAGTATCAAAAAGGGAATAAGCAAACTAAACTATCTTAACTTTACCTAAAAGTACTAGGACACAATTTGAGGCTTTTGGGATAAGCTCAATAAAGCCAAAGTCAAAAAAAATAAGCAATCCCTCAGCCTAAGTGATGTTAAAACAGCAAGAGGCATGTTTGGGCTTAAAAATAAGCTCACAATTAGTTATCAAGGGCTGGAGTTCTTTGAGGACTTATTACTAAGCTTATAAGTTATATAATAAGCCAAATACTTGGGATCTTAAGTGTGATTAATGGTGAGAAAGATGAGCCCTAAAGGTTCCCATTTCGCTTCCAAGGGGAGTTTTTAGGCAAAACATCAAGGGCTTATTTGACAGCTTATTTAAGCTGTCAATATGCTCTTATTGCAACTATTTTTAACCAATCAGATTTTTTTATTTGATAGTTTATTGAGTGCTATAGCCAAGCAGCTTGTGCACCAATTTTGAGCTTTTGAAAATTAATATTACTTGCTTATTTTTGATTGTGAAAATGGTCTTTTGACTTTTTAAAACTGTGACCAAAAGGGAATTGGTGCTTTTGACTTAGCAAAGTCAAAAAGGCAAGGGTCTTGTACAGCCTTTTTTTGCACACTAAAACACAAACCTTTTTTGATGTACAAACTCAAACCACAAGTGCTTAATCAAATAAGCACTTGTGGGTTACTTAAAAACTTCACAGTTTTGAACACAGTTTTAAAAACCTTAGAAAACTATTTTAAAACTAAAAACTTTCTAAAAACAGCTTAAAATTGCTTAAAA
Organism: Tanacetum coccineum; assembly: GCA_026074375.1. Lineage (NCBI taxonomy): Eukaryota > Viridiplantae > Streptophyta > Magnoliopsida > Asterales > Asteraceae > Tanacetum > Tanacetum coccineum. The sequence continues at coordinate 22,322 of BQNB010062453.1, read as the reverse complement.
ACTTAAACTAAAGTTCTAACCCAATGGCCTTAACCCATGCCAAAACCATTTTGACCCGTTTTAAGGCTTATGCCAAACACCCCTTAATGGAAAACTGTCAAACCAAAGTGAGCTTATAATCTATTTTAAAACTAAAACTTTTAAAACCTTTTATCTACTCTTACTAATATTACACTAATTAAGCTATTTTGACCCTAAAACTTGCAGCTTATTAAAGGAAATAAGCCACTTTCTCACCTAGCTTATTACACTAACATTGACAGTTAAAAGATAGACTGATATAACACAAAATTATGCAATGAGAACTTAAAACAGCTAAATAACAAGCCTAAACTAATGTGTTTGCAAAGATTAAAAGCAAATAAGCTAATGTCTAAAGCTAAATGAAAATTGAGAATTGAAACCTTGGATTTTTGTTGTCTCAGAACCAAGCCACTCTTGTAGAGTGAGTGGCTTAAAGAAATACACCTAAGTGGCTCCCTAGCCTCTATTTCCTGAGCTAAAAGCTCAAATAAGCTAATATTAGCTTATTTCTTCAATAGCTTCCAAAATCAACCTCAATTGAACATTTATGAACTAAATTCAAATGAAAACAGTATTTAAGAGCTTATAACAAGTTTTACACTGAATTTGAGCTTATTAACAAGAATAAGCTCAAAAGAGCTTATTGAGAGCTTATTGAGTAAAATTAGCTTAACTTTTCATTAAAACTGAGAATTAGAATTACATAAAAGAAAGTAGCTTTAAAGACAATTAAACTATTTAAAAAACTACACTAAAAACGACTTAAAAACTAACTGATTTGCCACAATGGCTTACAAGGCTTTTATAGCAAAAAAAATACAACTAGGTCTTCTTTCTTCTCTCCTTCTGTTGTGCTTCTTTGAACACACATAAAAGGGGGTGTGTTTGTTTTGTGAGTGGCTTCAAGCCTCTAATCTTGGCCCTTCAATCTTCAAAAATCAATCTTGGCCATCGAAATGAACCTTGGGAGGTGTAGGATTGCCAACTTGGCACATTTGTAGCTGGGAAAGGTAGTGGAGGGGGGGGGGAATTGATTACCCATGGTGGTGGTGGTAATCTACAGGGTAAAAATGGGGTTTTACACCCGTGATTGTGTTTGGGGGGAAAAACAAGGCGGGAAAAACGGTTTAAGTTATAACAGAGTGAAAGTTTGGGCAACTTGGCAAAGATGGTCCCTCTAGGTTGTTTGTTTTATTTCACCGTAGGTCCTTGTGGTTATATAACTTTTGGGGACTTGGCAAAACAAGTCCCCAAGAGTTATATAACTCTTTGCACCCCACGTCCTTGGGTGGTACAAGTATGGGGACTTGGCAGTTTTGCCCCCCCACTTGTTATTTTGAGCATTTTGCAAAAACAGCCCTTGTCTTCTTTTTTCCTCTTTTCTCTTATAAATATAAGTTTAAGGGTTTGGCAATTTCAACCCTTAAACTTATATTTCTTGATTTGTTGACTTTTTGGCTTCGGGGTTGACTTGGGTTGACTTTGACTAGAAACATATCACCATGAAGGACCAATTTGGCCATTTCCATAAACCTTTGCCATGTCACTCTTTTTTTTTAACCAGTTTTTCCTACCTTTTTCCCCCACAACCAAACTCACGGGTTAGCCTCCTCCTTTTTACCCTGCACCTCAAAAATCCCTGGGTAAACATTTCCCTCCTCCTCCACTAAGCCTTCCCCACTCCCTAGAACCCTCATCCACGCTGGCAATCCCCTTTTTAACAACAAAAGGCAAAATCGATGGCTAAGATGACTTGGTAAAAGAAATAATGGCTGTGATTTGTCTTAGATCACTCTCACATAACAAAAACACTTCGTTTTTGTGTCTACAAACAAGCACAGCTTGCAAGAAGACAAAGGGACCAAAATGCAAGAACCCTAGTCGTTTTTTCCTATATAAATGAATGTAAAGCCATTGTGGCTAGTATGTAGTTTTTAAGTAGTTTTAAGTATAGTTTTAATATAGTTTTAAAGTTTTTCAGTTTAAGTTCTTTTATGTACTTGCATTTCACAGTTTTAATGGAAAATTCAGTCGTTTTTATAATTGTGTTCTAAGTTGCAAATTGCCTTCTTAAAATCTTTTAAGCTCTCAATATAAGCTATCTCTATAACCTGTTCAACATTTTTATGCAAAACTTCAAGGAAAATTCAAGAAAGTAACAAGGTACTGTTGGATTTAAGCAAGCTAAGGATGAATAAGCTATTATGGATGGCTTATTGGGTTATGGCTTAGCTAAAGCTTATTTATAAGCTTGGGGTAGGATTTAGAGCTTAATTAGGCTTCAAAAATCCTTTTTGAGAAAAAGGATCAAAGGTACATTTTTTTTACTTTTGCTTATTACTGTAGCAATAAGCTTATTTAGCTTATTTTCTTAGCTTATTACTGTTATTATGCTTATTAGTGTGTATGTATGCTTGTTAATGCTTTTCATTTCATTGTTATGCAATTTGGTAAAAACTGTCAAGAATTAGCTAATTCTGTCATAGCTTATTCAAGTGCTTATTTGCTTTGCTTTTTGTCTTTTATTTGTCTTAAATAGCTTAAGTAGTGTTAGTATTTTAGAAACTTCAGTTTAAGTTAGATTTTATAAGTTTTTAAGTCCTTTTTAAGAATTAAGGGAGTGTTTGGGTCAACTCTAAAAACGGGTCAAAATGCTTTGTGTATGGGTTGTGGTAGTTTAAGTAGTTTAAGCTTAAGCTTTTAAGCTCATTTAAGCTGTTTTTAAGAATCTTCAAGTTTGAAAATTGAATTTCAAAGTTTTTCTAAGCCATCTTTGAAACTGTGAGATTTTTAAAAAACACCACAAGTGCTTATTTAGTTAAGCACTTGGGATTTTGAGTGTAGTTCAAAAAAGTGTGCTAATTGTGTGTTGGAAACAAGCTGTAACAAACCCCTTGGTCTTTTGACTTTTGAGTCAAAAACCACAAAGGATTTTAAGTGTTAAAATTTTAAAAGCTAAAGCCCTTTTTCACCATCAAAAATCAGCAAGTTAAAATGATTTTTAAAAGTCAAAAATTGGTGCATAAGTCCATTTCCTAGGGTATTCAATCTGTTTAAGCTTATTTTCTTATTTTGAGCTTATTTGACAGCTTTTAAAAAGCTGTCAAATAAGCCCTTGAGTTTAGCCTAAGTCTCCCCTGGTGCAAAGGGGAGATTTTAAGCTCCTTTTTCTTAAGCTTTAAGTGTACTTAAGCCCAATCTCTTGGCTTATTTTGAGAGACTATAAGCTCTTATATAAGCCCCTTCAGTTTCAGCTTTTAAAAAGCTTATTAGATAGCTTATTCTTAAGCCATAAGTTGCCTTTGGACTGTTTTTGCTCAAGATGAGTGTAGGGATTGCTTATTTTTACTTTTAGCTTATTCAGCTTATTTCATAAGCTCACTTATGTTCTAACAGCTTATTTGGTTTGAGTAATAAGCTGTGTTTGCTAATTTTTCTTTTTCCTTGGCTTAATTTGTGTACACAGCCCAAGTCTTAAGCATTTTAGTTTTTTTTAGCTTAGTTTAGTTTATAAGCTTTCAACAGCTTATCTAGTCTTAGTTTTTTTAGCTTTTTAGAGCTTATTTAGGATAAGTTTAGTCCCCTTTAGCTTATTTTAGTCTTTTCTTAGCTTATTAGTCCAAAAGTCCAAAAACCACCCCATTCTCCGCTCGCAAAAGCGATGAGACAACCTGACGTAGCCAAATTTAGCCTTAAGCTCTTTGTAAGCATTCTGTCGACTTTTAAGTTATTTTTAAGCTTATTGAGTGCTTTTCATAAAAACTTGTAGGTTGAGACAAAGATTGTTAAGCCCCACTGAGCTTAAAAAAACTTTGCTTCACAAAGTTTTTCAAAAAAAGAGGGAAAGACAAGGGAACGGTGTGAGCCAAGACTCGAACCCTTGGGTACCCCTCGATATATTCCCTTCTTTTTATACAACATAACGCTGCGCCCTTGGGGTTTTTTCGTTAAAGACTCAAGGGCTTTTGGTATTTTAAGGTAGTTTTTGTGGATTATAGATTAAGCATGTATTAGCTTTTTTACGGGCTCTTATTTTATAGAAAAATTTAGCTTCTTATTTTTCGTAGGTAGAACATAGTGTAAAGTATTTTTAGAAAAATTTTCAGAATTTTTCGAAGTCATTTAATATTTTTTATAATTTAATTTAGTTAAAAGTTTTAAAAATTCATAAAAAATACAAAAATTATCAAAAAAATATTTTTTTTTTAGAAAATTTTATTTTGTCATATAGTTTGTAGAAAAAATACAAAAATTTTCGTAGGGTCATTTTTGTAACTTTTTGCTTTTTAAAGAGCGGTCCGGGTGCGGGATTTTGTCTTGACTCGTTTTTGGGTCAAACGAACTCCGTTTTCGGTCTAGTCTTTTTCATTCTTCGTTATTTGTTCCCTAGAGTAGTTTAGAAGCAAAAATTTCTTCGTAGGGTTAATTTTAAATATTTTAGGTTTTTCCCCCTTTGTTCGGGATTCGGGCTCTCGTTTTCTAGCTTAATTTCGTAATTTTTAGGTTTTTCTTAATTTTTTGGTTTATTATTGTTTAATTTGACTTTTCCAAACTTTCAATTCAATTCTCTCCTTCAAACTCAAATCTTCGACTGTATCGATTCTCTAGTCCAGCCTCGTTGGGGATAAACGACCCGGGAACATTCTATACTACTTCTCGGTATTATTGACTTCTTTTCTAGACTATCCTTCCTATATATATATATATATTATATTTTATTATATATTATATGTATTTTAAGGTGTGGTTTGGACGGATCAATTTTTGGCGCCGTTGCCGGGGAGGCTGTGGAAACGACTATCGTTACGTTTGACAATTTGTGTTTGAATCTGTGAATATTTTTCTTTTATAAAAAAAACATAAAAAAAAAAATACAAAAATATTTTTCATTTTCTTTTGTTAGTATAATTATCAGATAAAAACCAAAGAAAAACCAAAAAGATAAAAACATTGTCTTATCAATAAAATTCACAAATTGGTAAAATACCAAAATATAATATTCTCAACTGAGGTATTATCATAATAACTTCCGGTGAACTTGTTGGTTCCCAACTCGAACAAAAGATTTAAAAACTTGCCATTTGTGTCTCTTACAACGTACGGCTCACCTTGAAGAGTTAAACAAACTATAAAGTGGGTATAAGGAGGGTTGTTCCGAGGAACTACGACCCGAAAGGAGAAATAAGCTTCGCGCTATTCCTACTCCTCCGCTCACCTGTGCGTTTATCTTTTTGAGAGTTACCGTGAAGTAAGTAGATTATTTGGTTTAAGTTGTCTTATCTCATTGTCCGGTAAAATCAATTGTGAATAAATCATTAAAAAGCCAAAAAAAATTAGTGTAAATTTTCTTTTTAAAATTTCTATTTTTGTGCATGCGCACTCGTTCTCAAGCCCGTAGACGTCGACAACCACAAGTCCGACAAACTTCTGTTGAATCATCCAATCTTGAGAACACATTTTTACTTTCAAAACTCTCATAACCACTAAATATCGCTTATTGGGCTTTAATGCCCAACAAGGGTCTATTAAGATATTTATAAGTTTAAAATACGATCCAAGTCCAAAACCCAAGTCCATTTACATATATAAGCATATACTTATAAGTAGAAAATAATCCGAACCATAATAAGCCCTCCTATTAAGCCACGGCTTGAATAGACTTATTGAGCCGTTAGTCCAATAGCTCGAAAATACGTATATTAAGCTTGAAAATAAGCTAATAAACCACGTATCGCATTTGGTTACTACCATAAGCCTAAAAAAAAGTTCACTACATACGCCATAACACAAAAATAATCAAAATTACTTTCCTAGTGATTTTAGGAAATATTTCGTGGCATATAAGCCCAAATAAGCCAAGAAATAGCTAAAAAAATAAGCCCGAATAAGCCATACAAGCTATTATCAAAAATAAGCTATCTAGCAATATATATTATTCAACCATCACAACCACAACATCAAAATTACAAAAATCCTCTTTTTCCTTTTTTAATCCAACGAACCAAACACACCCTTTTTATTTATTTCGTTTCTAAAAATCAATTTTCACGACGATAAACTTGTACAACTAATATCTATACATCAAAACAAACCCACAAGGACAAACGAAATTTAAATTTAAAAACTTACAATAAAATCTTTAAAAATGAATATTTCAACACGAACCGGACAACCCAAACGTTGTTTAAATGAATACCCAATCACTCTTCAACCCGGAATATTACGTTCTCGATCAAAGTTGAAAAATTTATGGTGGATTATGGTGGAGGGTGGCGGACGAACCAATACACACACAAGTGTGTGTTTTATTTTTATGAAATGAAAATGAAATGAGTGGAAACTTGCTAGAAAATGAAATATAAGTGTACAACTTTAGACATGGCTAGCTAAAATTTAGCCACCTTGTCCCCCTCTCTTGCTATGACTGGCCATGGGATCCAAGGGAGTCCCGGGTCTTTCTTTTTGGGCCGGGATCACTTAAATACTCGTAAAACTCAACCTTAAAAATTACCCCAAAGTTAATTAGCATTTTTATTCACCTTAAAAATACTTTTTCATTAACCTAGAGTATTCACACGACATATTTTCACTTTAAACCCTTTCAAAACTCATTTGGACATTAACAGACGTGTCGGACTCGTTTTTCGGCATTTCTCACAAATTCACGGGTCAAACCACCCGGAATACAAATAACACAATAATACCTTCCAAAAGGGCAATAAACCACAATTCATCATAATTCTCATAAAAATCATCACCGTCAACACGGTATAAAATCTGAATAAACTGACCAACGTCAAATAGTCAAAAGACTATAAATAAAATATTCAGAACACAAAAAGGGCAAATGTTACATATTTGTTGGCATAAACAACTATAAAGTTTGTCCATTAGTGAAAGCTAGGGGTGAGCAGAAAAGCCGAAAAAACCAAAACCAAAACGAAGACCGAAAAAACCGAACCGAAAACCAAAAAAACCGAACGAAACTACTTTTTCAAAAACTGAAAAATCTGGTTCGTGTTCGGTTTCTGTCCAAAAACCAAACAGTAAAACCGAACCGAACCGGTTTTATTATATAATAATATAGAATTAATATAATATAAATAATTAATTAAATAAATCAAATTTATAAATCCATATTGATTTTGTGAGTTGAATTATAATATATTCATCTTAATGTTTGTAGGCGTGTTTTTCGTATAAGTGTGTTTATTTGACATTATATCAATATATATGCGACAGTGATCATACTAATACTATGTGTATGTCTACTTGCATGTGTGTGTCTCATCTATATGCGTGTTGTAGAAATTTGGAATAAACATTATTAGGCTGACAAAAAGAGTAAATAAGAATAACTAATTTTCTACGTAAACCAAGTTTGTTTGTATAAGTTAGTCATGCATAAATATGAATGGTATAAACCGGAAAAACCAAAAAATCGAACCGAAACCGATAATAAACCAAAAAAAGGAACCGCAAAAATCTGAACAATTTTGGGTTTTATAAAAACCAAATATTTTGGTTTTAGCCAAAAACCGACCCAAACCGAAACTTGCTCACCTCTAGTAAAAGCTTAGAAGAAAAAATATGTATGAACAATCACTAAAGTGTTGAAATTGTCCACTACTTCCTAGTTTTGAATTGAATAAATCTTTGAAGTCATTTAGAGGACTAGTTAGGGGCTGTTTGATAGCCACTTAATGAGATAAAATAAGTTCTTTCACTAAGGGCTCGTTTGGTTTATAGATAGGTTTACGATTTAGATTTGGATTTGAATTTAAATTTAAATTTGGTTTAGACTTTGAATTTGAATTTGATGAAGACGAAAGAAAATGTAAAAGTTGTTTGTTTTATATTAGGGTTGGAAATAGAATAAAAAAGTTTGTATTATTTTAAGAGTTAAATGGAAATAAAAAATTGTAAAATGAATTTAATATATGGTTTGAATAAAGATTTATTATTATAATAATACTAAAAAAGGAATAAAAGAATAAGGTCCCACCTGTTTTTTATTAAATAAAGTAAGTGAGAAAAATTTTAAATGAATTAATGAAGTAACAGGAATTGTCGTACGGGTTTTGTAGAAAAGCCACTTTTAGTTGGGGTTCTTGTAAACCTCTATCTTTGTGCTCTTAAAAAGTAAATTTTCAAAACAAACACGATATTTTACTTTCATCCCTATATCCTTTATCCAAAAACCACGTTCGCCCTAATTGCCCCTAAAGTCTTCCCATTGGGCGTTGAATCGTTAAGCATTAAATGTTTCTTAAATCGTACAGTTGCCAAAGTTATACATTGTTTACATCTTTAGTAATTCCCATCTTTCAGATAATTTTATATTTGTATATTATGTGTTACATTTAAAAATATTACTCCCTCACGTCCCATTAATTTTTGTACCTACTATTGAATTTTTGCGGTCTTTATCTTACAAACTTTGACCTATACGTATTATTTTTTTATTAATTCCTGTAGTTATTTTTTTTCTGTGTGTTGTCGTTTTTTTGTCCGTTATATAAAATTTGATGCAAAAATATTATGAATGGGTTGTTGACCGTTTTAAATGTTATTCATTGGTATAATTTTCAGTCAAATTAATTATATAACACAAACAAAACAACATATTTTAAGGTCAAAGATTTTCAAAGTTAATAAGTTAGTCATGCATAAATATGAATGGTATAAACCGGAAAAACCAAAAAATCGAACCGAAACCGATAATAAACCGAAAAAAGGAACCGCAAAAATCTGAACAATTTTGGGTTTTATAAAAACCAAATATTTTGGTTTTAGCCAAAAACCGACCCAAACCGAAACTTGCTCACCTCTAGTAAAAGCTTAGAAGAAAAAATATGTATGAACAATCACTAAAGTGTTGAAATTGTCCACTACTTCCTAGTTTCGAATTGAATAAATCTTTGAAGTCATTTAGAGGACTAGTTAGGGGCTGTTTGATAGCCACTTAATGAGGCTCACTCAGTATTAGAGTCCTAATCGGTTAGCACCCATGTTGTTTGATAAAATAAATTCTTTCACTAAGGGCTCGTTTGGTTTATAGATGGGTTTACGATTTAGATTTGGATTTGAATTTAAATTTGGTTTATAATTTGAATTTGAATTTGATGGAAACGAAAGAAAATGTAAAAGTTGTTTGTTTTATATTAGGGTTGGGAATATAATAAAAAAAGATTGTATTATTTTAAGAGTTAAATGGAAATAAAAAATTGTAAAATGAATTTAATATATGGGTTGAATAAAGATTTATTATTATAATAATACTAAAAAAAGGAATAAAAGAATAAGGTCCCACCTGTTTTATATTAAAAAATGGTAAAGTGAGAAAATTTTGAATGAATTAATGAAGTAACAGGAATTGTCGTACGAGTTTTGTAGAAAAGCCACTTTTAGTTGGGGTTCTAGTAAACCTATATATTTGTGCTCTTAAAAAGTAAATTTTCAAAACAAACACGATATTTTACTTTCATCCCAATATCCTTTATCACAAAACCCACGTACCATACTGCCCCTAAATCATCCCATTGGGCTTTGAATCGTTAAGCATAAATGTCTTCTTAAATCGTGCAGTGGCCAAAGTATACATTGTTTCATCTTTAGTAATTCCCTCACCTTTCAGATAATTTTATATTTGTATATTATTTGTTACATTAAAAATACTATATACCAATCTCACATGCACTTGTGTATTTCTTTTATATGCAATTACTTATCAATCTAAATTTGTCATCTTTATTTCTTAACATGCTTCTAGCATAATATTTTTTATCTAATGACTTATGCTATTATTAATTTATTATTTAATATTATTTTCATTTATATTCTTTTAATTATTATTATATTATTTTTATAAGTTTTAGTAAAAAAAATTAATTTACATTACATTGCGAGTCAACCAAACAATCGACAGATTTTATCAATTACAATTACAATTACGACATATTATAATTCTTTGAATTACAATTACATTAAATTACAATTCCTTCTGAAGATTAAAAGTACCTCAAAAACATTATATGAACCAAACGGCCCTTAATAGTTTTTGACACTCATATTACAAACTTAAGATTTCAGGCCCGCTGCAACTAGCGAGCACCGAAATACTCGTTTTATTCTATTTTGAGCTGCTCAAATGAATATTGAATTACTTGGCACTGTTAACTTAGGGTGCGTTTGGTTTATAAGTGGGGTTGGACTCGGATTTGGATTAGGTATTGGATTTGGATTTGGATTTGATATTGGTTTAGGAGAAAGAAATTATATATTTTTTAATAAATTTAATAATACAATTTAATATTTAAATATTATTTAAAAATAAAAAATATATATATGTGTGTGAGAGAGATAAAGTGAGATATATTAATTAGGGTCCGTTTGGTTTGCGGATGGGTTTTGGATTTGGATTCGGATTTGGATTCAAAATTAGATTCAGATTTAGATTTAGAATTGAGTTGTGTTAAAAGTTGTTTGTTTTGTGTATTAGGAATAAAATTAATATTATATTTTATTATAAAGAGGTCCCAACACATTCTAATATAAAAACAATGATACGTACGAAATAAATAAAAATATATAAAGATGTCCCACCAGATTAGAAATAAATTAAAATTTGTGGTGTAAAAGCAAGAGGACCCACAATTGATATAAGTATTGTCAGAAAGGTAGTTTAATGTGTCCGGTTTTATAAAAGACCATAGAAAATGGTATCAATTACTGTTTTAAAACACATATCACTCAACCAAACAATTGATTACCGTCACATCAACACAAAACCCATTCCAAAGGGGTACAACAAACACGCCCTTAGTGTGTGTGAGAGAAGGGTTTTAACAAAACCCACCTAAGTGCTCTCTTTTTATTTTTGGTGGGCCCTTTCTATACTTAGTAGTCAAACCCACAAATCAAACTACATATTTTAGTATTAATCCTAAACTTATGCTCAAAAGGTGGCTAATAAACACCCCCTTATTTTTCCATTCGTTGGGCCATATTAAAAACCTTTTTTATGAAGAAAAATTTGTTGGGCCAAATTAAAAACCTTTTTTATGAAGAAAAATCGGGTTTCCAAGCAGTAGTCTTGAGCTGCTTTTCTATTGGGTTATTAAGACACCCCCATCAAAATTGATGTAAATCCCTTTTAAATTTTTTTATTTTTATAATTTTGTTTGTATTATAAAACTGTAAAAGAAAAAAAACAGAATTGAAAATATAAAGTTTGATAGGTCAAAAGCAGTAAAACATAAAAAATACGGAGCAAGAAATGTCTTATCCTGTTAATAAATTGGGTAAAAAATATGAAATAAAAGTTATAAAGTTTAATAAATTAAAAACCTTAAAAATATGAAAAATACTGAAAAAAAAACATTTTCTTGTCCTGTCAACCCTTCCTATTTTGGCGGTGAAAATAACTTATTAGATTTTATTCGCCAAACACTTGAATTTGATTATCCACGTTTTGTAACTTTGATAATCAGACGATCAATCTTTGAAAGATCCAGATCTTCTTATTCTTCTTCCAAAATGGCCAACAATGTTCAAGAGGTACGTTGTCATTCATCATAACTTTTTATTTTATATAAAAATCAAGCATTAATTCAATCTTTTAATAATAATATTGTACAGATAATAGAGCAACAAGTACTAACAGTAGCAAAAGCAGTAGAGGACAAATTAGACGATGAAATAGCTGCATTAGAAAAGTTAGATTTAGACGACATCGAGGTTTTGAGAGAACGCAGGTTGCAACAAATGAAGAAAATGGCCGAGAAACGTACCAAGTGGGCGGCGTTGGGACATGGCGAATATACCGAGATTTTTAGTGAGAAGGACTTTTTTACTATTGTCAAAGCCAGTGATCGCGTAGTTTGTCATTTTTATCGCGAGAATTGGCCCTGCAAGGTTACTCACTATTCTTATCGTTTGTTGCTTTTTTAATAAAGTTTGTAGGCATTTATATATTTGAGCGTTACATTTTAGTACTTGGAACTTTGGTTAGGATATAATTTTCGCGACGTTCAAAGGTTACTTGGTTGATGGGGATATAATGTCTGATAAAGTTTCAGCTACGATGAGAGGGTATTGTCAATGTTATTGTATGTCTAAAAAGGTAAGAAGACGGATATTATATTTAGAAGAAATGTTTAACTTGAAGAAAAGATTTTGATTGGTAATGTCTTTTTAGGCACCATTTGTATTAGCGGATAAGGCCGGTTATGTGGGATAGGAAAGCTAAGATTTGAATTCTGGTTCACTTGGGGTGCTATAATCCAAGTATCTGTATTTATTGTACTTCAGTTTGCGGTTTCACTTGTCATTTACTAAGTCTACCACTAGGGATTTATAATAAGCTCCGGTAAGAATTTTAATTAATTGAAATTCCACCCCAAATGGGATTTAAGACCCCTCTTAATCCTAAGAACCAGCTTACGGTCGCATGCCTTTGAAGCCATCAAGTCTGGTCATCTTTAGTCTTGCAAACTCTTTTATTTGTGACACTACAAAATGGAAAATTTACATACCCAAAGTCATGTTATTTTGGCAATACCTTTAACAAACTGCGTTTGCCTGCAACTATTTTAATTGCTATTGTCGGTCAACCAACACCGGATAGATGCTTCTAGCATTTCAACTCTTGGCCATGAACCGTAGGGATTATTCAGCTGTGGTGAGGAATCTACCTTAACAGCATCTATATACGAGTTAGGGTTGGGGTCCAGAAAGCTAACTTAACCTAGCTATGACCACTTTGTATTGAAGAGCACCATTTCAAAGCATTTGGGGACTGATTGTTGTTGGCAGGTCTATGTAACTAGTGGTCCTTAAGCCCACCTTCCAACTTCCATAAAACACCAATTGAATGAACTATTGGGTTATCTTCTTTAAACTAGGTATATTTAACTCATAATAATCTCAATTTTCCAACTAACAATAGGTACCCGTGAGTATATGCCTACAAATCGATCTTTTTTTTACATGCCAATGCAAAACGTACCTAATGCAAGCAAGTTCACAGCAGCACCCACATCACACATATGTAACATTTGGTTGAAGATCCTTGGTTCCACCACTCAATTGTCTTTGTTGTTTTCCAGAGCTTCTAGTACAGCTGTCCTTTATTACATGTAGAATCTCAATGTCAATGTGTATATTGTTGTTGTGATGTTATTTTTGGAGGATTATATACTCTGCTAGTGTTGTGGTATCTAAGAATTCCTTGATTGTGGTGTATTGGCATTTAATATAAACATAACCTTTAGTATCACAATTCCACCATTCAAGTGTGAATCTGATATTTAACAGAGCTAAACACTAAGATATGACAAGTGAAGGCACCTCTAAGTGAACAACCAACCAAAGCTTAGGATCTTACTCCAGTAAGTCCTAATTTAGTAACCATAAACGACAATAAAAAAAATAGTATGGCAGTAATGACAGATTATCATATATGATATATAGATACTAATAAAGTTAACCTTGGAATGTTAAAATGAGTACACCGATAGGTTTGCATCATTCCTTATGACAAAAGAGAGCGTAGGTTTGCATCTTTCTGTATGATAAAAGGAACATTAATTTATCTTTGAGGATTTTGAACTTATCATGTTGAGGAGAACATAGTAATCTGTCCCAGCTATAAATAACATCAAGGTGTATTCTGTTAATGACATAAGGCAAGCCTATGGATAATCTTGTATGAAATTGGAAGCTTTTACAGTGTAGGTATATTGCACCTAATATGTAATGTCCCAGAAAATGCACCATAAAGCGGTAATTTGAGTCTCGGAAACATGCCCTGCATCTTGTAATCTTCTATTGCACAATATCCCTCCACTTTTTAGCATGATTACAAGAGATTTAGGGTGTGTTTTTATTTCATAAATGAGTAATATGTGTGTGAATGCATGCATGTAATTGTTAATTCTGCACCTCAGTAGTTTTTTTCTTTTTGTAACAATCAAATTAGATCAAAGGATTGAGGACTCATGTTAAACCTAAGTGCAGGTAGTGGACAAACACTTGGAAATATTGGCTAAGCAGCATATTGAGACGCGATTTATAAAGATCCAAGCAGAGAAAAGTCCGTTTTTAGCTGAGAAGCTAAAGATTGTTGTTCTTCCAACTATTGCTCTTATAAAGAACGCTAAAGTGGATGATTATGTGGTATGAGTCTGCAATTTATGTTTCTTTTTGCTTTTATAATCACAGGTGGCTAATGTTTCCTGAATTCATGTATAGGTTGGATTTAATGAGCTTGGTGAGACTGATGATTTTAGCACAGAAGAATTGGAGGAGAGGTTGTCCAGGGCCCAAGTTATCTTTTTTGAAGGTGAATCATCTTTGAAACCATCAAAGCAACAAACAAGAAACGTTCGACATGGCTCCAAGTCTCAGGATTCAGATTCCGATTGAATTTTATTTACGTTTACCAGTTTGGTTTAGATTTGGGGTGTCGAAATGAGTGTGTTGGGTAGTGGTGAAAGCGATTTCTTTTTGAAAATGGGTACTTTTCTGTGTGAGATGGGTCATGGCTGACCTGAAAACATTTCTTATCTATTTTCTTTCAGATGGATAAATTAGAGATATGCTAAGTTTGATTACAATTAGTTTACTACAGTAATATTCTAAAGTTCATAGTGAGGTTCATGTATTTGAATACTTTTGGTACGGCGTTCGATTTGTTTGACCTAGTTGGCTTTTTGCGAGGTGGTTCTTGTTTCCTTTTTACTTCAATCTTTTAGCTTAATGTGTTTGATCTGTTAGAGATATGGGATAAGCCAAATGGATTGCTGTAGTATAATTTTTACTGGGTTAATTTTCCGGTGGGAAGTGCTGCGGATATGTAAAATGTTATTATGCAGAATAATGAAAAGTGTGGTTTCTTTTTATTCGGTTTTCTTTTGTAGTTCATCAAATGGGAAAAAATCTGAGCCCGGTGCTTAGGCGGGAATTAGGAAATCTTGATAAGGATTCTGATAGTAGGGAGTAGGCCATGAAAGCATTAAAATCCTACGTCAAAGATTTTGATATTAAAGCAACTCCAATCTTTCTTGAGCAAGTCTCCAAGACCAAAGAAACAAGATTAACATCTGGTTAATTGATAAAAACAGAGTTTAGGGTCTGACTTCTCGCTTTAGGTATATATAAATAATAATATATAATATACTACTTATATTAACCCAAAGCCAAATCAAGTATCCCTTGAAAAGGTTTAAAGAAAGAAAATCAATGAAATCCGAGTAGTATATGATATTCACGGGTCATTTTTCCCAACGAGGAGTGCAAATTTGAGAGTTAAGAGTCGGTTTGATATTTGATGTTTGAATGGAGCAAGATTTGATTGGATTTGATTTCAAAATCTACGGGAAAAACAAATAAGGCATTCTATTCTAACAACTAAGGCAATTGACAAAGAAATCAAATAACAGGAATCCTAAAACGCGTCTAAGTTATCAACTAAATTAAAATTAACCCTAAAAATGAAAACTTAGTTTCTAAACCTCTAAAATGATAAAAGAATTTTTTTTAAAAGGAATTATATTTTTTTTGACTTTTTAATATTTTTCTATGAATTAAAAACCTATTTAATCTATTTAAAATTCTAGAAAATGACAAATTAATACCTAAAAATTCAAAAAATTGATTTTCTACTTTAGAAAAGTCTAAAATATGATAATAACTAAGAAAACTATTTTTAACTACTTTTTATAATTTAAAACTAATTTCTAAACTTAAATTAAAAAGCTAAAAATGAAATTTAAAATCTAAAAATGATGAAAATAATTTTAAACTTTGTAAACCTTAAAATATTATTTCTAAAACTAAAAACCATTTTTTTGTAATTTTTTAATTAATTTGCTATTTTGAAATGACTTTCTAAAAATTTTGAAAAAGAAAAATGATAAAAATTATTAACAACTAAGGAAAAATCTAAAAAATTGCATAAAAGTCCTAAATGCTATGAAGAGCTTAGGAAAAATAAGCTGGATAAGCCAGCTTGTCAAATAAGCTACGAAAAGCCATAAATAAGCTACGACTTATTAATAGGAAAAGGAACAAGAAATGGGTTTAAATATTAAACCATGCAAAGTATTACCGAAGAAGTCCCAAGGGCAGATGATTTGAGTGTGTGGTGTGAAAGGTTGAGGGTGTTGAGGTCCAGGGTTCGAGCCTTGCTCACCTTGGACTTCCACCTTCCCCTTTTTCTTTTTTTTTTAAAAAAACTTTTTTACACATCTTATTAATAAGCTGTAAACCAACAACTTTTGTGAAGACAAAATTTTTAAAACTTAAAAATAAGCCCGAAATAAGCAAAAGAAAATGACAGATTGACTTTTTTATACTAAGACTAAATGGTTTAAACTGTTAAGCATTTTTAGACTAAATAAGCACATGGAAAAGAAAAATAAGCTAATGCATCTGATAAACTATACCTAATAAGCAAATAGGAACAAGTATAAGCAAAGGAAACAACCAGAAAAGCACTAAAAAGCCAATAAGCTAAATGGCCAAAACAGTTGGCCAAACAGCCAAGAAGGGCACCTTCTAGCTTATTTTTAAGCTAGGAGATGGAACCTTATGGCTAAGTAGCTTATACCACTTAAAAGCTTGTTCAACAAGCTACAATAAGCAGTAAAGAGAAAACATTTTGAAAATCAAATGAGCCATGAAAAAGCTGAATGAAAGTGGTGTTTTTACTGAAAAATTCACTTTTTGAAAAATCTAACTAAACCACTACTTTTAAGCTAAAATTAAGCTAAACAAACAGATCCTTATGACTCTAAGACCTCAAAACAAATCAAATTTAGACCTCAAAGAACATAGAACATCTTTCAAAAATCATTTTGAAAATCAAATAAGCATGAAAAAGCTAATAGAAAAAGCAGTTTTGACTGAAAAGACACTTAACAAACTTTTAACAGATTTTGACAAAAACTCAAATGGACAAATGCACACTTTAAAAATTCTTTCCTACTGCATTTTGAGGCTTAATCATGCATAAAAACAACACTTAAAAGCTACTTTTCAAAAGCCTTATCAAATAAGCTAATAATCTATTTTTGGAACCACATATTTAAGCATCTATTAGACAATACCTAAAAACTCACTTTTAAGCTTAAAAACCTTTGAAAACAGATTAAAGTGACTTAAAAAAGGCTTGTATAAGTTAACCAAGTGACCC
>BQNB010062452.1:3524-36069 GCA_026074375.1 Tanacetum coccineum | reverse complement strand
AAAATTAATTATACAAAATATTTTCTAATTAAAAGAAAAGTTTTATTAAAAACTTAAATTTTGAAATTCAAATTTTCCTTCCACCCCCCAAACGGAAGCTTCTACACCAGATACAACCTTCCCCACAAAAAGACAATAAAAGGAGCGGAGTCTAGGCGGCGGCCCCCTTATATGCCTGGCGGCCCCCTTATATATAAGGGACCGTCGGGACCGCCGTTGGGATTCACTGCCTATAAATACTGCTCCATTCCCAGTAGAAAATGATTCCTCTTTGCACGAAATTTTTCAGTCTTTTCGTTCTCTCTCTAAACCTTCTTTCTCTCACTAAAACTCTTGATCACTAACATACTTAGATCTTGTTTCAAGTGATCTAATCTCTTCTTCTCATCTCTTCCCTCTCATTTAAGTGCAAGAGAAGAACACTCGTATTCGTCAAGAAACGAAGTGTTAATTGTGTGATTCAGATATTGTGTAGATCCGATAGTGTAGATCTTGTAAGTGTGTATATCTTGTGAAGTGGTAGATTGGTTCTAGCTAAGATTAGGACTCGACATTTAGCTTAGTGTCGGAAAATAACGTAAGCGACGTGTAAACGGTTTTCTCCGCCTAAAGGGAGCTTGTTGACATAGTGAAATCTCGAGTCGGATACTCGGGGAGTGGAGTAGGGCGAAGAGGAGCTTCGTAGCCGAACCACTATAAAATCTTAGTGTCTTGGTTTGGTTGTTTCTTTCCTTATCTCTTTACATTATTATTGTTGTTATAGTGTTTTAGTTTAGATAGTTATTGCTTGTTCATATTGTGATTTGATTAAACATATAACTCGGATCTATAGATTTTTGAAAGTAAACTTTTGAAACGTAAAACAAACGTGTAAACTATTCAACCCCCCTTCTAGTTTCCACAATTGGTATTAGAGCAAGGTCACTTAAGATTTTTAAAATAAATTTTATTTTAAAGATTAGATCGATCTATGGATTCCGACAAATATCTAGAAGGGCAATCTATGCAAAGACCGCCACTTTTTGAAAGTGACAGTTTTATTTATTAGAAAAATAGATTCGAGGGAACATCTCTGTTAAATTAACAAAAGATTTGATCATTTGGCATGCTATTCCAATGTGTTTTCAAACCTATGTACAAAATCCGGGAGGAAACCAAATTAGATGAGCTTATACCTTTTGAAAACAAACGATGATCTCAAAAGAGGACTTTTTCGTGAAAAATATTGATAGCTAAAATAGTTATTTACAATACTTTGCCAAGAAAAGAATATGAAAGAATTTTCATGTGTAACACGGCAAAAGAAATTTGGAAAACTTTGTTAATTACCCATCAAGGTAATAGCCAAGTCAAAGATAATAAGATCAACCTTTTAGTTCAACAATATGAACAATTCGTTATTTCCGAAGACGGATCTATAGATAGTGCTTTTGCTAGATTTAATACTATTATTACTAGTCTTAAAGCTCTTGATGAAGGTTATTCTAGTAAGAACTACGTAAGGAAGTTTCTTAGAGCTCTACATCCTAAATGGAGAGCAAAGGTCATGGCGATTGAAGAGTCGAATGACTTAACATCACTATCTCTTGATGAATTAATCGGGAACCTCAAAGTTCATGAAATGATCATCAAGAAAAATTCCAAAATAGTCAAAGCAAAAGTTGAAAGGAAAATCTATTGCTTTAAAGGCTAAGAAAGAATCTAGTGATGAAGAATGTTCGACTTTCGGTAGTGAAGACGAAGAGTACGCCATGGCGGTAAGAGACTTCAAGAAGTTCTTTAAAAGAAGAGGTAGATTCGTGAGACAACCTCGGAACGACAAAAAGACGTTCCAAAGAAGTCGTGATGACAAGTAACAGAACGGTAAGGTGATTAGAAAATGCTCTTTAGATGTAGTGACCAAATCATTTATTAGAAGATTGTCCCAAAAACTACGAAAGATTAAGAACCAAAGAGGCTTTTGTCTGAGGCTCTTGGGATGCGGATAGCGGTATAAAGAAGATGATGAAAAGATCAAAGATGAAACGTGTCTTGTAGCTCACGCATCAAGTGAGGTATGTTCCGAATCATCTTACTTTAGTGATGAAAACTCATCAATTGATGATATAGCTTTAGACAATGAATATGATAAGTTATGCAAAATGAATCTAAAGATAATCACTAAAAACAAAAAGTTAAAAGCTACTAGAAATAGTCTAAAAAATGAGCTTAGATAATTAAAAGATAAATTGTCCACACTCGAGAAAAACAAGGGAGTTGATCTCGATTGTGCAAAGTGTCATTTGTGTAATTAAAATTGAGAATGAAAAATCAAGGATGAATCTTACATAGATAAACAAATTTGAAATGAGGACACATTGCTTAAATGAAAGATGTTAAGCAATCAAAATCCCTTCGGTGTGTGATAAATTAGTAGTTAGGGTTTTTAATTCATTTGAAGCTCATTAATCTAGTGGAAAACTCAGGAAATAAATTTGTAAACAGCTCAAAAAAACGGTCTTCTAATGGTTGGTCCCATATATATGGGCGCCCCCCTTAATGTTCAGGCGGCCCCTAAAATAAATACGGGGCCACCAGCAACAACGTCTGCATCTGAGAAAGGTATGTCTTTTCAAAAATCTATTTTGGGTCCTAGACCAAAACACATAATTGTAAACAATGCCAAAGTTCACGTTGCTAGTGACAATGAAGTTAAACAATTTTATAAGCCATTGTCAAAACTCGGAGTTGGATTTTCTAAACCAAATTTTAGATCAAAAACTCCACCTGCTAGAAGAGTCAATAATATATTTTCTCGTCCTAAAACACCGCAACCAAAAAGACACGTTGGTCGACAAAACCAACCTCATGGCCTTCCCGTAAGTTAGAACAACTTTCCACGTCAAAGTTACATGCCATGGGAACTGTGTCTTCCATTCTCACATCCCAACCAATTGCATTAAATGCAAGGGATGTTTGGCACTAACAACTTTGGACCCATGAGATATTGGGGACCAAATGTTTGAGTTATTGTCTTATATAAATAGATATGCCTTGGAGTCGATTTGGAGCTTGGCGAATGGATCAAGGATAGCGGATGCTCTAAACATATGACGGGTAACCAAAAACTCTTTTCCACTTACAAGGTATACAATGGAGGTAACGTCATTTTTGGTATTAGTACATCTTCGTGGTACATATTGGCAAAGGTTATGATTTCCATGGGACTATCTCAAAATAGATAATGTAGAAACATGTTGATAACTTAAGATTTATAATTCTTAAGAGACAAGCTATAGGACAAATATATGACAATAATGTGTTAGAGGGACTTTTTATTGATCATGATAGGTAATCACTAAGGACGGTAAAGTCATAGGTTGATCGGTATTAGGAAAAAAAGGCTTTTATGTGATGAAATTAGGAATAAGCAAGGGATCAAATTTGGTTTCTAATCATCGATTGACTGAAAAATTCCACCCTCTGTGGCATAGGTGATTAGACACGCAAAATATGCATTCATTCATCGTTGTTGGCCTTCTAATAGGAATTAGTTAGAAACCTTACTAAGGCATTAAGTTTGATCAACATTTTTGTGATGCTTGTAAAATGGAAAAAAAAGCTCACGCTAGTCAAAAAGCTAAGAATGTAGTCTCAACGACTAAATGCTTAGAACTTCTCCATATGGATCTCTTCGGTTCATCCGCCGTACGGAGTTACGGAGGAAACCGTTACACCCTAGTCATAGTAGATGAGACTCTAGGTATACTTGGACTAGATTTCTTAAGGATAAAACCGAAGCTTTCGATCAATTCGAAATATTTAGTAGGAAAATCCAAAACCAATTAGGTTGTTCAATAGTGTCAATAAGAACCGACCACGGTAGAGAGTTTGATAATGAGGTACAATTTGGAGAATTTTGTAATGCCAATGGTATTACTCATAACTTCTCGGCTCCACGCACTCCTCAATCAAATGGCGTGGTCGAAAGAAAAAATAGGACACTTCAAGAGATGAGTAGGACTATGTTGAATGAGCAATCGTTACCACAAAAAAAAAAAAAAACAAAAGTTTTGGTGTAACGCCGTAGATACTTCAACATACATTCTCAACCGAATTCTCATTAGAGCCATTCTAGGAAAAACACCTTATGAACTCTTAAGAGGTAGAAAACCTACGTTAGATTATTTTAGAGTGTTTGGAAGCAAGTGCTTCATTTTGAACACAAAAGACTACCTTATCAAGTTTGACACATATGTTCATACGAAGGTTGTTTTTTTTTTTGGGTATTCTCAAAATAGTAAAGCCTACATCATCCTAAACAAACAAATAGGAAAGTCAAAGAATCACTTAACGTGACATTCGATACTTAAAACTCCTCCACCCTATAAGACATCACCCTTGGTGAATGATGACTTAGATGAAAAAGAAGCAATTAAGGTTACCGAAAAGAAAAACCTAGAAAACAACATTGTGGATGAAACTTTAGAGATTGATGAAATAGTAAAATTAAGGAATCTTAGGAACAACCATTAGAAATGTCATGGGAACCTTAACAAAGAACCCTTAGGTTCACAAGCCCAAACAAAAGTAACTTCTTTTGTTTTATTATCATCTATAGAACTAAGAATGTGAATGAAAGCATTAGGAGATAAAAGTTGGATAGTCGCTATGCAAGAAGAATTAAATCAATTCGTGCTCATCCACGTTTGGGAGTTAGTCCTCAACTAGGGAATATGTAATCAAAGGAACTAAGTGGGTATTTGAAAATAAGTTAGACGAGAATGGTTATTGTTTCTCGAAAATAAGGTAGGTTAGTTGATCAAGGGCTAACAAAAATTACATAACAAAAATAAAAAAAAAAAAATTAAAAAACCAATAAGTGGGCACTATTATGATGAAACATATGCCCGGTTAGCTAGACTTGAGTCCATAGAATATTATTCAGCTTATGCTTATGCATTCTTTGTAACTTTAAAAAACTATTCCAAATGGATATAAAAAGTGCATTCCTGAACGGTTTTTATCAATAAGGAGGTATACGTGGCACAGCCTTCAGGATTCATTGATTTCAAAAAACCGGATCATGTTTATAAATTAAAGAAAGATTTATATGGTCTTAAACAAGCACCCAAAGCTTGGTATGATAGATTAAAAGCTTTCCTTATTAAACATGAATATAAAATGGATTGGTAGAGAAAAATATTTTTTACTAAGAAGAAAAGTTCAAATCTCATCATTGTTCAAATATATGTCGATGACATTATATTCGGTTTGACTTGTCAAGACATGTGTGATGAATTTGCCAAAATCATGCATGACGAGTTCGAGATAAGCATGATGGGTGAACTTAACTTCTTCCTTGGATTACAAATTAAACAAATAAAAGATGGTATATTCTTTAATCAATCTAAGTACATTAAAGAAATGCTTAAGAAATTTGGTCTAGAAGATTCTAAACCAATGAAAACCCCCATGTCCTCTGATACTAAACTCACGAAAGATGAAGAGTGTGAGTCGGTAGATAGTACCAAGTATCGAGGCATGATAGGTAGTTTATTATACCTAACGGCAAGTAGGCCCGATATCATGTTTAGTGTCTGCCTTTGTGCCCGCTTTCAAGAGGCTCCTAAAACCTCTCACCTTGAAGCGGTTAAGCGTATCTTCCGATACATTAAAGGCACTACGCACTTAGGATTATGGTACCCTAAGGGGACCGGCATAGAAACCGTAGTTTATGCCAACTCTGATCATGCAGGAGATTATATGGACCGAAAGAGCACTAGCGGTATTTGTACGTTTGTGGGATGTTGTTTGACATCTTGGTTCTCGAAGAAACAAATCGCTCTTGCTAAATCCCTTACCAAAGCCGAATATGTAAGCGCCGTAAAGGCATGTCAACAAGCACTATGGATGAAACAAGCTCTCATCGACTACGCCGTACGACTCGACGACGTTCCCATCATGTGCGACAACAAAGGCGCGATTGACCTTAGCAAAAACCCAGTGCAACATTCTCGTGCCAAACACATTGAAATACACCACCACTTTCTTTGTGATAATGTCCAGAAAGGACATATCTCAATCCAAAAAGTGCCGCCGTCGACAACATCGCCGACATTCTTACAAAACCCCTTAAACGTGAATCGTTTAACTATCTACATCTTGGTTTAGGAATGATGGAACACATTCCATAAATCATCTTAGTCCGCTTCTCTTTCTTCTGTCTCAGTTCTAGCCCGTGTTTCATTCCGTGTCGTGACAACTTAAATACTTCATCCGAAGTACTTTAAGCATATTTAATTCGTGAAATACAAATTAAAATGTCACTCCTCTTTGTAAATTTTTTTGTACAAAAAACCATAGTTCAGAAACCTTGGATCTTGTGGGCGCCCCCATATAGGCGCCCCCCAATATATTTAGGACCGCCAGTAAATATGGGACCGCCACCAGCAAGTCACAAAATGGGACACTTAAACAAAAAAATTCAAAATAGAAAACCAAACACCCCCTTATCTGCTGCACTCGACGAACACGACCCAAAACCCACCAAAACTCAAATTCAACCATTAAAACATCAATTGAAGATCAAATCAACACTAATAATCGATCCTAATATCACACAGATCATCAATTGTAAGTCATTTCATCTATTTTCTTTTAATTTGAGTCTAGGGTTCATGATGAACACCGAAAACTGAAATTGGGGATTTTCAATTTTTTTCAATTTTGTACAATTAAGAGTACTAGGATACAATGTATACCTAATATGCTTCCTGTAGATATAGGAACCAAAACTCCAATTTTATTTTCAAATCACTCACGTTAGGAACATAATAAAATTGTTGTTATGCATTGTTAATCCAATCCAAAAATGTTTTCAAACACATGCATAATGATCTCATGAACAATTTCAAAGATACATAATTCATATGTATTTTTGACTTGTTTGGATGATGAAATATAAAAATGAAAGAGACCGTTGGGTTACTTTGTAGGATGTTTACCTTAGGTGAGTTAATCGTTACTCTACATTTGTTACATTTAGGCACACACTAGAAGCAATGTGCATAACCAACTACAAGTGAAACGATAAAATAAAGTTGTGATTTCGTTCTTCGCTGTGTTTAGGTAATCCCATTTTTTTAAGTCATCGGGGCGACTCGGGTAGTTTCGAAAGATCATAAAAATACAAGAGCTACATACCATATGATGTTCAATGATACAGTACCACCTATAAAACAAAAACTAAGAGATCTTGATTTCGTTACATTCATGAGGGTCGGGTGGTTTTTGACAACTTTGCGGATCTAAACTATGTTCGATCTTTGTTCCATTTTGTCGAGTTTGAGTGTCTCCTTGAAATAAGTGAACAAATTTATCCTCGCTTCGTACTCGAGTTTTATAGTCAATATCGAGTCAGTTATTATGAAGAAGGTCAAATGTTTGTCAAATCTATTATTCAAAATCAATTCTTTCTTACTTTTCTTGAAGATTTGCCTTGCAATTTCTTGATGTACCTTGTGAAGGTGCGTGTGTCTTTACCGATAGATGGAGACTTGATGAGTTGGCATATGGTATCCCTTCGGATGGTCCATATCAAACCAACCTTCCTTCCATTGAGGACATCATTTTGTCTATTCGAATTGATCGAGATGGTCAAGTCTGTCGCATCCGTCATGAGGAAGAAATTGATGTTCTTGAATATCAAGTTCTAACTCGTGAAATTGAGCCAACCCTAAAGCCTTTAGAAGAAATTATTCGGGAAAATGTCTTTTGTCTGGGGGTAATTGGGATCATGTTCCTGCATGTCTTTGTTATATGCTTTATTATGTCGTACACTCCGAAAGATTCAACCTTGCTTATTTCATGGTAAAACGAATGGAGTGGGTTACTAAACAAAAGAGGTTAATTATTCCCTATGGTATGTTATTAACTAATTTGTTTAAATTCATCGTTAGGGAAAATCCTAAATTGGAAAATGAGTCATATGTCTTGTACGATCGTGTCATGAATCCTCTTGCCACTCAATTAGAGCGAAAGACCAGAAGGGATCGTGGCACAAGAAGAGGTCGGCATTCCACTTCTTCTTCTTCCGCCTTCGATCAACCATACTCATCTCATCTCAACGATGATGATGACAATGGGAATGATGAAGGGACCTCACATGCAAGCACTCCTTCCCCCATTCGTTATGTCAATTCCTTAACCAATCAAGTTCCTCAAGTTTTTCAAAACCCCCTCTAAAACCCCCCCCCCCAAATTTGGGTCGACCCAAAACATGGAACCTTTTTACACCTGCCAAACCGAAATCCTCAACCGTCAAGTGCAATTAAGAGATGAGCAATGTGGTGGAGTAAGGTCAATCAGAAAAAGCCTTAGAAGGTTATGGAGAAACATAAGGAAGTGAGCAATGAGTGAAATTGCTTTATGACATTATTATCTATATTATTTACTAATCCATTATGATTAGGTGTTTAATCTTATGCTACTTATTAGTAACTTAGTATTTAGTATGGGCAACTTAGATTGCCATGGATGATCTTTCAATTTTATCATCCCAAACCAATGCTTGCATGCACCTTGATAGACTCTTTGCTATATGTATGATATTATGCATGCTTATCCTTTGATAAATGTTGCTTACAAATGCTTTCCCCATATAACTCATGATAGTTGATATTATGAAATTAGATAATGAGTCTTAGATGATTCATGATGAAATAGAATTAACTAAAAAAGGGGAATTTGGAAATTCTTTAAATACAGCATTTCAGGAAATTCTGGGAAAAAAATTTTCTCTAGAAAACGACCCCCTTAAATACTAGGCGGCCCCCTAATATATATGGGACCGCCGGGTAATTAAGGGACCACCATCAGAGGTCACGGATTCTTATACTGTGACCTTTTGAATTTATGTGCAGTTGACGACTATCCCATCTAGGCACAGCTATAATTTCTGCATTTTGGCAAACACCTTTTTGGAATCTCAAACCTCAAACCCCATGCCTTACCTCTTCAATTCATCTCTTTCACCTTAAATCATGAACTCTCCTCTACCATCATCTTCCTCTACCAAACTCTACCATGAATTCCACCAATGCTTCTTCTTCAAACCCTTTTAAGAAAATCAAATTTACCATAATCCCTCCTAGACAACTATTTGTCAACATACCTTAGTGATGAAGTAGTTTAATATTTAGAAAAAACAAGGGGATAAAAAATTGGGGGGGTCACACTACACCTTCTACTTTACCACTCCACTGCTTATCTCCAACTCCTCCAAATGCACCATCAAAAAATCCATCCATAAATCAAACCTCCGTAAGCCAAGATAATACATCTTCTTCTTTGTAATCAAAACTTCAAATTTTACCTCAATCCTCAAATGAACCAACCTCTTCTCAACCTTTGAACCCTTTGCTTGAGAACATCTTGGATATCCCTCCTAGACCTTTAAACCCTCAGCTCATTCAAAGCTTTCCTTCTTTTGGATATCACTCTATCACTATCACCAATCACACCTCTTGAAAATCTCTCAAGTCCACCTTCACCATCACCACCACCACCTCAACCTCCTATCATAGGACGTTTGCCTCAATACTTGAGTAATGTACTTGATGTGTTTCAAAATTTAAAGAAGTATTTGGCGGATGAAAATCTGCATGTGCTTGTAGAAGAAATTAAGGTAGACAAAACTCTTCGTTTTGTTGAAGAACCTGTTGAGATTATCGATCGTGAGGTTAAAAGTTTGAAGCGTAGTAGGGTTCAGATAGTTAAAGTCCATTGGAACTCGAAGCGAGGTCATGAGGATTTCATGAAAACTAAGTATCCACACTTGCTCGTTGAGCAAACTATTGTTGGAAGTACTAATTAAAGTTGGGTACACGGGGTATTGGCAGACTTTAGTGCACCCTTAAATGTTCTTAGGTGGTTTGGTTAAAGTTATATATTGAGTAAACCTGAAGTTGAGCCGATTCTTCAAAAACGTTGAGCTTTGTAACAACTCATAAATTAATTTCAAGACAGTTCTTGTTTGATGAGTTGCGGGGTTAAGTTATGAATCAAGTTGTTACACAACTTAAGGGTTTTGAGGGGTTTCCTCGAGGACGGGCGAGACTCATGTAGTTTGGATGTTTCTTTTTGCTCATAGCTGTTATGCTTCTATTTGTATCCTTGTGTGAGTAGGTAAAATTATTAGTAGTAGAATCGATTAAATTTCGGGGAAAATTTTCTTTTAGTAGGGGAGACTGTGACAATCGTGACTTAGCAAGGTTAGTTTAACCATCAGTGTTAATTTGCCTAGCTTTATGTGTTTGATTTATGTGCGTAAGTCGAGTTGGTGATTTATGTGATATGATATATGTGTTAATATATATGTTTGTGATAGTAGAAATGAATGATTTAGTCATTTCATTTCGTATGTGATGGTGATTTTAGAAGTATAGTGATTTTCAATATTTTATCGTCGGTAAAATTAATGAAGAATGAATCGTTAATTTTAATTTGAGACTAATTAGTGAATTGAGGTTTTATAATTTATTTATGAGGTAATAAATAAGAATAATATGAAAATAATAATAATAATAATAATAATAATAATAATAATAATAATAAGAAGAAGTAGTGTAAGTGTTTCAATTTGAGTTATGTATTTATTTAAGTATTTAAGGTAAATAAGTAGTAAATAATTTTGTATTTAAAAAAAATATATATAAATAATATATAGATGGGGGGAGAATGAAATTTTTAAGTAAAATAATTAAAAAAAAATTAATTATTAAAGGGGTGTTTGTTTTGGATCGGTTCAAAAAAAGGGAAAGAAGCACAAGTTGGACTAGAATTCTATTTTATGTTTTATAAAAATAAATCAATGTTTTTTTTTTCTTTTCTATGTGTCGACACCCTCAACCAAACCCTAGCCCCCATTGTTGATTTTTCAAGCTCTCAAGAAATCAAGGTTTGATCTTTTGTTAAAATTAAGTTAGTTTTAATTTTTATAATCTTAATCATCTATATGTTTTAAACATTGTTTTAAAAAAGGGTTAATACACAAAAATGTTACTAAAGTTTGCCCAAATGTTCACCTAAGTTACTAAAGTTTTTTTCGTTACAAAAAGGTTACTCATGTTTACTCAAGTATACGGGTGAATTTTTTTAAGGGTAAATAAGCCAAATAATAAGCCTCTTTGTAAAGGTTCGGTAACCCAAAAAATAAATCCGTATACTTGAGAAACCTCTTTGTAACTGTTTTAAAGGTTCGGTAACCCAAATGATAAATCCATTTACTTGAGTAACCTATTTGTAACGAAAAAAATTTAGTAACCTAGGTGAACATTTTGACAAACTTTAGTAACATATTTGTGTATTAACCCTTTAAAAAAATCATGTAACACTTAAATTGATAGTCTAGGGTTCATGCATAATCTGTAAACTAAAGGTTATGATCATCAATAATCGTTTTGGGGTTGATGATTAGCATATGGGAAGGTTTAATTAGGTTTAATTGTGGTAAATTCGGAATAGAAATCTGGGCAGAATTTTAGGTCACCTTGCGAGAGCCATAACTCGGTCATACAGATAGCTTTTATTGATTTTCTTAAGCCTAAAATTAACTACAGAGAGTCTACTTTCCAAGCCAAGTGGTTTCATGAATTAAACATGAGTACAAGTCAGTCAAAATAATTTTACAAGGTTCGTTGTCAAAACTGAGTTTTAGGGGCAGATTCTGGGTTGCGACTGTGAGGTCAAAAACCATATCAAAACGTCTTTTTAATTGATGGGATTGCTATAGTAGTAAGTTCACGATGTCTATGAATTTCTATAATTTTTTTATACTTTTCCCAACTGTCTAAATGAGTCTGGTCGAGTCAAACGTTTGAGTGGTCTAATCAGGTCAATTTCTTGACACTTTATGATGTTGATTTTTTTTAAATAGCTAGACTTATTATTATTTTTTCTAAAAATTGAAGTAGTTATGCAACTCATTAAAGATGTAGGAAATTCAATATGGAAATCTAATTGGGTCATTTAGTACTTTATTAGTGATCATGAAGTGAAAACATAATTCTGCTATAATCTGAAAACTTGAATAAAGGGATTTAAGGTATTTAGAGTATAAATAAAGTATGGGATGTATGGTAGGGTGTTTATAAGCATATTATAGACATTAGTATCAATCAATTGAAAGGTTACATGTTTAAGGCCGTGAAACCTTAATCATTCGTAACCTGTAGATTTTGTTTGTGTAGACTTTGCTTGGAATTTGTGTGCGCGTTCGTGAAGCTTGAGGTGAGTATTCATAGCCCCTTTTTTATGTTTTCTTAGGGTGAAAATGATACTAAGTTGTTTGAAATATTTTATATGCTCTGAATACTGGTTTTAAATTGGTTTATGGACATTACTTGATATTGTATAAATTATGTCTACGCATTGTTGGATCAGAGGGGTACGCCTACCCATGATAGATCGGAGGGATATGCTTACCCGGGATGGAACGGATGGATACGCCTATCCCATAATTGTGTGGTACATTTTGGGTGAGCTTGGTTGCTTATAGTGCCAGTGCTAATCTAAGCCCGAATGTTTAATTAATTGTGTGATGATTTTAATTGTTGCATTTGTGTATAATATTCTTGTATGTCCTAATGATTTCTGATTTGCAGCAAGAGTAAGTAATTTGTGTCAAACCTGTGAATCTCACCAACATTATTGTTGACGTTTTAAGTATCATTTTCAAGTTAGCATAGTGAGGCCAAGGATGTTAAGTTGTATGGCTAGAGAGACTTTAGGAAATCTGCATTTTGGAGCCTTCTTTTCAAGAGACTTCATTTCATATTTTTGTACTTTGGTTATTTTGATTAATCATGATGTTATGTTTGGATTTATTTTTCTATGTCTATGTATTGTGTGTGCGATTAAACTCAATACAAGACCCCTCTTGTGTTAGGTTTCGTCATAACACATTAGATTTTATTTTGTTGCATTCTAGTTATTCTTTATTGTTGACATCAATGTGTTGTGACGATGCCTATCTTGTTATGCCTCGCGTTTTCGCCTTGGCAGGGTGTGACACAATTATCCTTGATACTGAAGTTTCATCTGACCAAAATGGTCAAGCTAAACAAAATGATCAATCTGCTCAGACTGATGAAATCTTAAATGATGACCTGTCTGAACATTCCAATCACACCTATGATGAAAAAATCATTGATAATCTCCCAAACACTAAAGACATTCAGATCCCTAAACACTTGTCCTCTCCATATGAAGAGGATACTTTAGTACAAAATACCATTCCAATCTCCCTTATCATCCATCCCATCTATGTCACACCAGCTCCTCAAGACAAATGGTCTCAAGACAAACACATCGAGCTGGTTAATATCATTGGTAATCCAGGAGCTAGAATGCTCACAAGAGCAATAGCCAAAGAACTTAGTCTCTTTGTATATTTTCTTTCTGAGGAAGAACCTAAAAAGGTCTTTAAAGCACTAAAACATCCTGGATGGGTTGATGCTATACAAGATGAACTAAACCAATTTGCTAGAAACAAAGTCTGGACATTAGTTCCCGCACCTTATGGCAAAACCATAATTGGCTCAAAATAGGTTTTTAGAAAAAAGGGATGAAACTAGAATTGTCATAAAAAACAAGGCAAGACTTGTAGCTCAAGGCTACAATCAGCAAAAAGGCATAGATTATGATGAAACCTTTGCTCCAGTAGCAAGACTTGAAGCAATCAAAATCTTTCTTGCCTTTGCCACATACATTAACTTTAGTGTTTATCAAATGGATGTCAAAAGTGCATTCCTCAATGGTAAACTAAAAGAAGAAGTTTATGTCAAACAACCTCCAGGGTTTGAGAGCAATGAGTTTCCAAACCATGTATGCAAATTAGACAAAGCCCTTTATGGACTTAAACAAGCTTTCTCAACCTTTCTCACCCTTCTCACCGAACACAAGAGCATGGTATGAAACTCTCTCAACCTTTCTCACCGAACACAAGTTTGTAAGAGGAAAGATAAACAACACTCTGTTTGTCTACAAAACTCAAACTGATGTGATTCTGGTTCAAATCTATGTTGATGACATTATATTTGGGTCCACCAGCACAAAATTGTTTAAAGAGTTTTCTAAACTGATAATTAAAGATATGAAATGAGTATGATATGTGTCCTCACCTATTTCCTAGGATTTCAGATTAAACAATCTGAAAGAGGCATTTCAATCAGCTAAGAAAAATATGTCAAGGATCTGCTGAAAAAGTATGACATAAATGGTTCATCAGTGAAAACTCCAATGGTACCACCTAATAACTTAGGAACTGATCTCAGTGGCAAAGCTATAAATGAGACTCAGTATAGAGGTATGATTGGATCACTAATGTATCTTACTGCAAGTAGACCTGACATTTAATTCTCAACTTGTCTTTGTGCAAGATATCAAGCAAATCCTAAGGAATCCCACCTTATTGTTGTTAAGAGAATTTTCAGGTACCTAAAAGGTACTCCCAATCTTGGTCTGTAGTATCTAAAATGTTCAGGTTTTGACCTAAAAGCATGCTCAGACTCTAATTATGGTGGTTGCAACATGGACAGTAAAAGCACCTCTGGTGCTTGTCAGTTGCTAGGAGGAAAACTTGTGTGTTGGAGTGCTAAAAAGCAGCAATCTGTAGCTATGTCATCAGCTGAAGCTGAATATGTAGCTGCTGCTAGATGTTGTGCCAACATATTATGGATGAAAAGTCAACTCACTAACTATGACATCATATATTAAAAGGTACCCATATTTTGTGATAACACTAGTGCTATTGCAATCTCAAACAATCCAGTTCTGCACTCAAGAACAAAGCATATTGATATCAGATATCACTTTATCAGAGATCATATTCTCAAAGGGGACAATGAATTACATTTTATTCCCACTCAATATCAACTTACTGATATCTTCACCAAGCCTCTTGATGAGCCAACATTCAAAAGATTAATTATTGAACTATGTATGCTGAACATTTATTCAAAACTGGAAGCTTCACTACTACTTGAAGAAAACTGAAGCTTCAGCGATTTCATCCTAAACTGAACAAACTTTCATGTTAAATGTCAGTTCAGTTTTTGCATACAACCTTTAGCTTTCTTAAGTAAAGTAACTGAGCAATCACATATGTCTCATGGATTTGTTTGAGCATGTGTGGTTTTGTCGCCTTCACTGGAGCACAGACATTGGTTAAGTCAAGAACTGAACAAAACTAGTTTATTTTCTTTAGTTCAGTTTAGAAAAATAATTTTATCTAAATCTTCAGCTATCCCTCGAGTGAAGTAACTGAGCAATCACATATGTCTCATTCATGGATTTGCATGAGCACTTGTGGTTTTGTCGCCTTCGCTAGAAGATTGATGATGATGAAGATTACAATAATCTATTCAGCATAACATAACACCAAACCTGAACCTAGTTCAACTTTTTCAAACATCAATCTCAATGTCAGTTTTAAAAACAAATGTGATTCTCAAAAGTAATATTATTTAATCAAAATAATTTCCTTTTCAAAGAAAATTTTCTATTAAAATATATTAATATAGGACATCCAAAAGTTAGAATGAACTCATCACCTTTCTCTCACCTACTTTTTTAGTTGAATAGATGGTTGTTCACTGTTCTGGGTGTCAGATGCATGCTTTGCTGACTTTCATTAAATACAAAGTTTAGCACACGTTGAAAACAAACCATAAACATTCCCATAACTTTATAACCTCAAATGATAATTACAATTTCTCAAAAAAAAATTGTAATTTCATCAAACATATAAATCACAACAAACCTTTCAACACCTCACTCTCTCAAATCCATCAAGAACAAACAAAACACACACCTCAATCCAGATCAAATCTTGAAAACCCTAATGGCTGATTCATCATCATACAAACCTTCTTCACCTGAAATCACTCCCAAAGAAGAACCTGTCACTCTTGACAAACCTAAAAGACCAAATCCTTTCTTACCTGCAGATCAGGTTGAGTTCATCTTTGAAGAAATTGCCTTCACCACCAACAATGAAGTAGCACTTCTATATCCCTCCCACTCAAACTCAGAATACTTTAAAGGAAGCATTTATCAGGGCCCTAACTCAATACAAAGAATACCTAATTGAAGTTTGGTATAGTGCAAAGACCTTAGATGACTCTATGATTTGGGTATCAACTCCTACAGGGGGAATTAGAGGAGACATAGGTATCAACACCTTTAGGAATGCTACCTCACTCAGGTATGTACATTTCCCTACCTTTCATAACAATAGTGAGACCATGGTTTGCAACAATATGGTACAGTGGGGAGATTGAGGAAAATGGAACTCTCTAAAAGAGTTGTCTTCCTCCTAGGTGGAGGCTACTGATGGGTAAAGTCATCTAGTGTTTAGGTGGGAAAACAGATGGCCTGGACCAAATTTCCAACAAAGATGCCACTATTCTATGTTGTGGCCAATGGGGTAAAGGTAGATTATGCTAGGCTAATATGGGAGGATATAATTCACAAACTAAGCAAGAAAACTAGAGAAAAGGTTGTCCCCTATCCTAGGTTTATATCCCTTCTACTGGAATACATGATGCCTGAATATGAGAATGAAGAACTCACCATAAACCCCACTCAAGTCTTCGGTGTTCAAAACTGGGCACTGAAGCCAAACCAAACTGAAGGACCTCACTTCATTGACCATATAAAGGACATTTGCAATCTAGATGTGCCTGTGGACCCTAAATCTCCTAAACCTTCCTCACAAATAGAGGAATTTCCCCAAGGCAAAAAGCCTAGAGCTAAAAGTAGACTCAGAAGAAAACAATATTCAAAACATACATCTAAGTCCAAGACTGAGGCATCCAATTCTAAAACTGGCTAATCAAAAAAAGAAACTCAGTCCATTTTGGCCAAGGATAAAAGCCCAAGCCACCCTTCACCTCCCACACTAGTGGTTGGTGAAATGCATAAAGAGGCGCAACAAGCATCTGGTGGCCCAATATCTTTAGGGGCCACCAATGAAGAAGGAGCCCACCCTCAGCTCAGTAGTGGTATATCTGCATTTAACTCTTATTGAACCTGTTTTATTCAGCTTTTTCATTTGCACTCTGAGTCTGCATCAGGACATGATGCTTTAACAGATTACACATCTGAAGCTGATCCTGGATTATCTGCTCCTAATGATTCCATACCTTCACAACAGGGTATGGATAAAGGAACCAAAAACTATTCAATTGATCACATATTTGCAGGGACTAATCCAAGTGTTCTTGTAGATCAAACCATATTTGCTGGAGATGGGTTAAAAACTGCCCACACTAATTCAGGTACAAATGAGGAGTCCATAGCTAATGAAATTTCAAAGAAAATCAAGCTGGAGGATTTTTCAGATCTCTTGAAAGACACACGATCTGCCTTCTTCACTCCTGATTCCCTACAAGATGAACCAATCATTGTTTTAGATGAGAGTAAAGAGGAAAAGGAAGTTGCCAAAGATAAAGACACTTATGCTTCTTCTCACGATGTACCTAAAGACACTTCAATCCCTCATCCTCCATCTCTAAAATTGGCTCAAATTCAATAGTTAATGGCTCAGGTTTAATTACTTTAGTCCTAGAAGGATGAGCTGGAACAACAAAAGGCAAAAGCTAAAGCTGAAGTTGCCTCACTGAAGGCTAGGCCCTCATATCCAGACATCAACCAACTTACTGATCTACTAGTAACCTCTTTAAAGCCTGAACTCTCTAAACTCTTGGCCTCACATAACTTTGCTAGCAACTTACCAACTGAACTAAAAGAGCTGCCCCTAAAATTTACTGAATTATCAGGAGAGATTAAAGGGCTAAAGCAGCATGTTAAAGATATGGAAATCGAGCTACCTGGAGACTTAAAAGAGATTCCAACAAAACTGGAGACTTTCACTTCCACTATCTCCAATCTTATATCCCAGGTTGCTGAACTGAAGAATATTCAATGGGAACTTCCAATGGAGTTTCAAACTTTACCAATTCTAGTTTCTTCAGTTCAGAAACAGCTACAAACTTTAGATTCCCTTCCAAGTCTATTAAACAAGGTTACTAAAACCTTGAACATGTTTTCCACTGTGGTGGAAAATGCATTAGGAGATACGACCAAGGATGTTCCTTCAGTAGGCCAAGCAACTGCTTCACTTGCTGAGGGGGAGAAGAACACCAAGGATGCTGAAACAAACCTGCAAAATGAATTAGTTGATCTTTTAGGCATTGATGTGGTGGAACATGTTAGGAATTAAAGACATCAAGATGATTCTTAGAGTTAATACTGCTTAGGTATACTTTGTATTGTTGGTGATACTAATGAAAATTATGCTAAGTAGTTAGTACTGGTATAAAGTTACTACTGATAGTTACGACTGTTAATATATATTAGTACTGTTAGTACGAAAGTTAGTACTGCTAGTCTATGTCAGTACTGCTAGAGTAAAGTTACAACTGCTAGCATAAAGTTAGTACTGCTAGTGTAACTTAGTACTGCCGATGAAGAATGAAGAAAATATTATAAGTACTTACTACTGCTTGTGCTCAGTTAGTGCTGCTAGTTCAAAAGTTAATGTTGCTGGTTTAAACTACTGAAAGATTACAACTGCTTGGAAAAGTTTCTACTATCAGATGGATAAAGACAAGTGAAAGGATTGGCGAACAAGAATACTTACGAAGATAAGTATTGAGTTATTTTTGTAAAATATATGTATAAGTTATTTATTTAAAAGATCATGATAACTTAGGAAAGTATTGTAAGCCTTGTAGGACTCCTTGGTGTATAAAAGGAGGTCATATGGTATAGAATTCAATGTACCAAAACGAGTCATTGTCATAGCTTCAAGGTTTTTTGTAACCCTAATACTTTTGAGTATTCATATTTAATATATTGAGGCAGAAAGTTTGATAAACTGTTTGTCTTTGATTGTTTTATTGTTTCATTGTTCTTCTTAGTATTATAAACTATATTCCACATAGTTTGTGATATTCTCAATCTTAGCTTCTATCATAGTTGTCTTGGATCTATTCAATACAACTAAACCTTACATCAAGCTAAGGAGTTTAAGATCTATCCATTGGGATCAACAAGTGGTATTAGAGCTTGTTGTGAAGCTTTGAATAAGAAGAAACAAACAATATATACTAGATCTATTTCTCAGTAATAAGATGGAGGCAGGAACTACTTCTACAACTCTGACTACAAGACTTCCTATCCTCAACCCAGGGGAATATGATCTCTGGTTAATGAGGATAGAAAAATACTTTCTCGTGACTGATTACTCCCTCTGGGAAGTAATTCTGAATGGTAACAAAGTGCTGAAGAGAACTGTTGGAGAAGTTGAGCAGGAATATGAACCCACTTCTGCAGAAGAAAAGCAGGACAGGAGGAATGAGATGAAAGATAGAGGAACTCTGTTGATGGCACTCCCAAATAAGGATCAATTAAAATTCCATTCATATAAAGATGCAAAGTTGCTCATGGAAGCCATAAAGAAGAGGTATGGAGGAACAAGGAATCCAAGAAAGTTCAGAGAACTCTACTCAAGCAACAATATGAGAACTTTGCAGGATCAAGTTCAGATTTAATGGATCAAACTTTTGATAGGTTGCAAAAACTTATTAGTCAGTTGGAGATCCAAGGCGAAGTTATTACACAAGAGGACATGAACTTAAAACTGTTGAGAAGTCTTCCATCTGAATGGAAGACCCATGCTTTGATCTGGAGGAACAAAGAGGAAATAGAAACCATAAGTTTGGATGACTTGTACAACAACTTAAAGATATATGAACCTGAACTTACAGGATCAACAAACACAAGCCAAAATTCACAAAATGTGGCTTTTATGTCCTCCAACAACACTAACAGCAACAACAACAGCAGCATAAATGTAGCAGATAACACTACGTATGGAGTTAGTGCTGCTCATACTCAAAGTAATCCTACATCTGGAGATAACCTTAATGATGATGTGATCTATGCTTTCCTAGCTAGTCAGCCTAATTCTCCTCAACTTGCATGAGAGGATCTAGAACAAATTGATCCTGATGACCTAGAAGAAATGGATTTACAATGGGAAATGGCCATGCTGACAAATAGAGCTAGGAGATTTATCAAGAGGACAGGTAGGAAGTTGGATGTAAATGGTTAAAGAGTTGGATTTGACAAATCTAAAGTGGAGTGCTACAATTGTCATAAAAATGG
Source organism: Tanacetum coccineum (assembly GCA_026074375.1). Taxonomy (NCBI): domain Eukaryota; kingdom Viridiplantae; phylum Streptophyta; class Magnoliopsida; order Asterales; family Asteraceae; genus Tanacetum; species Tanacetum coccineum. Next base: position 15,855 of record BQNB010062452.1, on the reverse strand, counting down.
TCACTTTGCAAGAGAATGTAGAGCTCCTAGAAATCAGGAAAACAGAGGAAGAGAGAATAGTAGAAGAACTGTGACAGTGGAAACTCCTACTAAAAATGCTTTGGTTGCTCAAGATGGAATTGGAGGATATGATTGGAGCTACCAAGCTGAAGAAGAATATCCTACAAACTATGCATTAATGGCATATACATCTTCAGGAAGTTCTTCCAGTTTAAATTCTGAGGTAGATTCTTGTTCTAAATCATGTGTAAAAGCTTATGCTACTCTCAAAGAACAATATGATAGTTTGTCTTCAGATTACAAAAAGTCTCAATTTAATTTAGTATCTTATAAAGCAGGTTTAGAATAAGTAGAAGCTAGACTAGCTCACTATAAGAAAAATGAGGCTATGTTGGAAGAAAGCATTAATGTTTTAAACCTTGAAGTTAAACTAACAGATAATGCTTTAGCTGAAAACAAAAAGAAATTGGAAAAACAGGAAAAGAGAGAGATGAGTTAAAACTAACATTAGAGAAGTTTCAAAATTCATCTAACTCTTTGAACAATTTGCTATAAAGTCAAGTATGTAACAAGTTTAAAACATGACTAGGATATAATGCAGCTTTTCATGCAGTAGAAAGCTTTGTGAATTCATCTGTGATGTTAGAAAATCAGGAGAATAATAAGTCCAAATCTGATAAGGGATATCATGCAGTTCCCCCACCTTATACAGGGAACTTCATTCCCTTCAAACCTGATCTAACGTTTATGAATGAAATAGTTGAAAGTGAGAATATGGATGTTATTACTGTTGTTACACCTAGTAATGTTAAGAAAGTGGAGTCAAATCATGAATCTGCCCATTAATGATTTATTAGAAGGCTAATACAAAGAAAAAGGCCCAATTCTCTTTTTATTCATACTCGACCCAAAACAATATAAAAGCCTAAATCACTTAATGCTTGTTAAGCCATAACTGTGTTAAGTTTGTTACACCGTTAGCCCACAAGGACCTAACTTGCAATAACATCATACAACTTCGAGGGCTAAACCTGCCAACTCCCCAAAACTATTACACCACAAGGACCATACGTGCAACACTATTATACAAGTTGAGGGGCTAGTTTTGCCAAACCACCAAACCCCTACCCTGTTTCCCCCAAAACAGATATTAACCAAGTTTTTCGGCCCAATTCCCTTGTCAATATTCAACCATCTCTTTCACCTCTTTTTCTCTGCAAGTGGACAAACCAAAGTCACACCCCTTAACTCCATGACAAAACCATCACTCTCCCACATCACATGGTCAATGCCACCTTGGCAATCCTCAAACATCTAATTCGACAAGGGAACAGGACAAGAATTGAAGGGTTATGATCAAAGACTTGGGCACAACTCAAAATTGATGGCCAGGATTGACTCTAGACTCTCTTCACACAACAAGCACACCCCCACTTTGTCTCAGTAAAGAAGCACAAGACAAGGAAGACAAGACTTAGCTCATTTTATATAAATAGGGCTCTTTGTAAGCCAAAATGCTATCGAGTTAATTTTTTATCAGCTTTAGTAGTGTAATATTAGCTTAAGTTCTAAAATATTGTAATGTTTTTTATGAGTTAATGAAATTCCAAGTTTTAGTTTAAAATCTATTTTTCTTAAATTTTTGTTTGAAAGCTATCAAAAGCCTTTCATAAGCTCTTTAGTGAACTGTTATACAACCTGTTTTCATTAAGCACCTTAATCTGTTAAGTATTTAAGAAATTCACAAAACAAAAAAATCCACCTCTCGAATACCATAGCTTATTTGGATGATAAGCCAGAAATGGAAGGGCTTATGGACACTACTAGCTTGTAGATTAGCTTATTTATAAGCTTGTTTGCCCTGTTTAAGCAAGGGCCTTTGTAAGTTTCCAAAATTTCCATTTTTAGCTTATTTACTATTCAACTACTTATTGGTGCTTATTGTCTGTTCTTATTTGCTTATTTATGCTTATTAATGATATTTAGAGTTAAAAATACCTAGGTTATAGTTTAAAAATCATTGGTACAAGTTTTTCTTAGAATCCGTCTCAAATAGCTCATAATTTAGCATAATTGTTTAGCTTATTATTCTGGCTTAAACTTGTGTTTATACTTGTTCATTGGGTTTATATTAAGCTAAATATTATCTGGTATTTGCAAAGTTTAGCTTAAATCAATCTGTATCAAGTTAAAATATCAAGAATCATTGTTAAAGGGGTGTTTGGTTTAACTGTTTTCATGGGTTAAAATGGGTCAAAACCAGCTTTGTGTTCTTGAGTAAGCTTTAATTAGGTAAAAGTAGCCATAAAAGTCAGTTTGTTTATATTTTTAGGTGTTTAATCTCAAATCTTAGTTTAAAATACTTGTGGTTTGAATCTATAAGCCCATAAGCTCACTTAATCAGTTGTGTGATCAAATCTTTGAATCTTGTGAATGTGTTATGTTTTTGTGTCTGTTTAAGTCTTGAAACAGGTTAGAAACCAAGTCAATAGGTCTACATTTTTTGTTTTTTACTTTTGTCCAAATCTGTCAAAGTTTACCAAGTCTTGAAAATTTGAGAAACTGCTTTTTCTAATTGCTTTGCTGGCTTATCCTAAATTTCAAACTACTTTTTGAAAGTTGATATGAGTTTTTTGAGGTCCAAAGATGATCTGTTTTGAGGTTTCATGGTCATAAGGTTCCATCTGTCAGCTTATTTTTAAGCCCAAAAGTCCCTACTTAGGCTGTGGTTTAACAGTTTTGGCCATACTACTCTTTTGCTTTTTCTGTGCTTTTCTATCTGTTTCCTTAGCTTATTTTTGTTAATATATGCTTATTAGGTGTAGTTAACTATCTGTTTTAGCTCATTTGTGCATTTGGATTGCTTATTGGTGCTTAAAATAGCTTAACAGTTTCCTTATTGTCCTTAGTGTAAAAAAATAGCTTAACTGTCATTCTTCTTCTTTTCTTTTTCCAGCTTATTTTAAAATTTACAAAAAGTCACTTTTTTAAAAGTTGTTATTTTAGCTTATTTTACAAACTTGTAAAAAGAAAAAAAATGGTTTCAAAAAAGAGAGAGACATGGGGTTTGAACCCATGACCTCTCCCTTTACACCTAGTCGTCCCACAACACACACACACAAACCACTAGCACCAGATAGGGCCATCTGTTTTCTTTTGCATCAATTATTCTTTTACCACCTTTTTCATTCCCTTTTCTTATAAGCAATTCGTAGCTTGTTTGGGCTTATTCAAGCTTATTTGATAAGCTGGTTTAGCCAGCTTATTTTTCTTGCAATCTTTACAACATTTAGGACTTTTAGGAATTTTTTCAGAATTTTCTAAACATTTTTACTATTTTTTATAATTTTTCGTAGATTAAATTTTTAAAAAGTCATTTAAAAATAGTTAAATTATTCAGAAAAATACAAAAAAATAGTTTTTAGTTTTAGAATAAATATTTTGAGTTTTACAAATTTTAAAAACATTTTTATCATTTTTAGATTTTAAATTTCATTTTTAGCTTTTTAATTTTAATTTAGAAATTAGTTTTTAATTATAAAAAGTAGTGAAAAATGTTTTTCTTAGTTTATATCATATTTTAGACTTTTCTAAAGTAGACAATCATTTTTTATAATTTTTAGGGATTAATTTGTGATTTTATAGGATTTTAAATAGATTAAATAGGTTTTTAATTCATAAAAAATTATTAAAAAGTCAAAAAAATATAATTCCTTTTAAAAAAAATTCTTTTGTCATTTTAGAGGTTTAGAAACTAAGTTTGAATTTTTAGGGTTTAATTTTGACTTAGTTGATAATTTAGGCGCGTTTTTAGGATTCCCGTTTGCGTTTTTAGTTTAAATTTGTGTGCCTTAATTGTTTTTAGTGTAGATTGCATTAATTTTCCCGTAGATTTAGAAAACAAATCAAAATCTTTTTCATTCAAACATTAAATATCAAACCAACTCTCGACTTTCCATTGCATTCCTCGTTGGGGATAAACGACCCAGGAATATCATATACTACTCGGATTTCATTGATTTTCTTTCTTGAAACCTTATCAAGGGTCACTTGGTTTGGTTTGGTTAATAAATCAATTTTTGGCGCTGCTGCCGAAGAAAAGTGTAAGCGATTGTCGTTGCGTTTGACAATTAGTGCTTTGAAGATCCTTTCGTGTGAAGTTATTTTGCGTATTTTCTTATAAAAAATACAAAAAGATTTTCTTTTTCTTTTTAGTATTATATATATAAGACAAGAAAAAAAATCAAAAATATAAAAAAAATTGTCCTTATATATAAATAAAATGAATCAATCATATAATACTCTCAACTTTGAGTATTATCATTAATAAGTTCCTGAACCAAAGATCAAAAACAAACTCAAAGAGGGGTATAAGGAGGGTTGTTCCAAGAAACTACGACCCTAAAGGAGAAAGGTTTTTAATAGCTTCGCGCTTTCCTACTCCTCCGCTCCTTTGTGCGTTTTTCTCTTTAAAGAGCTACCGAGAAGCTTGTTGATTATTAGGTTTAAGTTGTCTTATCTCATTGTCCGTTATTAAAATAAATCTTTGTGAATCAATTGTTGAAAAACCACAAAAAAAAATTAATTAGTATAATTTCTCTTTTTATATTTCTTTTTAGTGCATGAGCACTCGATCTTCGACAAGGAATCTTTTTCCACCTCTCGAAGATCCCGAACGTACAATTCGAAGAAGAACTCACATTAATCCTAATCTTTTGAACAATTTTGAAGAAATCAATATGGCCGCTAACGGAAACGGTGATGACGGACCACCTCCCGTCGGAGGAGGTGATCTACCAGTTCCTGACCTCCGAACGATGGAGGACTTGTGCCAACCAACTTTGGATGGTCGGGGTGGACCAATTGCCCCGATTGCAATTCAAGCAATGAATTTTGGACTTAAGAATGACATGATTCAACAAGTTCAAAATTCGTGTCCATTTCGTGGACCGGGTGATGATGCCAACAAGCATCTTGACAAATTTTTGCATGTCACCCAAAGTATGAAAGTGAATGGGGTCGCCGATGACGCCCTATGTCTATATCTCTTTCCTTACTCCTTGCAACATCGTGCCGCCGAATGGCTTGATCGTTTGCCAAGGAATTCTATCACCACCTTTGACCAAATGGCAAAAATATTTCTCAGAAAATACTTCCCACCCTCTATGGTGACCAAGTTGAGAAATGATATTACGAATTTCCGTCAAGAACCCGATGAATCATTATTCGAAGCATGGGAACGTTACAAGCTTTCAATTGATTGATGTCCTAACCACAACATGTTACCCGTCACTCAAATAGATACTTTCTATAACGGGTTAACTTTAAGACATCGTGATACCATCAATGCTGCTGCCGGAGGTACCTTTATGAAAAGGCGACCCGAAGAGTGTTATGATCTAATCGAGAATATGACCGCTCACCATAATGATTGGGACACTTCAGCCCAACGGAGTGAGTCATCTAGTTCTATCACTTCTTCTAATCCAAAAATAGTAGCCCTTGAGCTTGAAATGGCGGAAATCAACAAGAATTTAATGAAAATGCTTCAAACAAACCAACAAGTAAAAATAGTTACTCCTAGCTGTGAAACTTATGGTGGTCCACATACTTATAATGATTGTCCAGCCACCGTTGACCAAACTCAAAACGTATATGTTGCGGGAGTCTATAATCAAGGTGGTAATTCTTACCAACCTCAAGGTAACCGTAATTTGCTTAGCTATCGTTCGGACAATTATCTCGGACCACCGGGGTTTAATGTGAATCAAAATCGAAACCAAAACAATCAAAATCAGAATCAAAATAGGAATCAAGGAAACAACCAAGGTCGGAACTAATTTTTCCAAGGAGCTAATCATAAGCCGGCTCTGGCTTATCAAACCCTGCCTTATCAAGCACCGGCTTATCAAACCCCGGCTCCTCAACCTTAAATTGTTAATCAAGAATTCACAAATTATATGAAGGCTAATGATGCGGTTCTTAAAAATATGTAAAATCAAATTACTTCCATAACAAATTCGAACAATGAGCTTAAGACGATGTTGGGTCAATTTATAAAAATGAACACCGCTTCTACCTCGGGTTTGGGCACTCTCCCGGGTAACACCGTTACCAACCCAAAGAGTGAATTGAAAGCAATTACCACCCAAAGTGGTAAGGGCTATGATGGACCCTCGATTCCACCGAATATTCCTCCTCCGGTGGAGGAAGTGGAACGAGAGACCGAGGTGACAACGGAAGATGTGCCGACTACTTTTCCACAAAGTACCGCACCCGTCCAGCCTCTGGTTATTCAAGTCCAATCTCGTGTTCCGGTTTCCGAGCCCGTTGTTGCTCCCGTTAGTGCTCCGATGCCTAACCCGAAACCGTCGATTCCGTATCCTTCGAGACGTAATAATGAAAGGCGCCGTGAAAAAGCTAACGACCAAATTGAGAAATTCTACAAAATCTTTAAAGATTTGAGTTTCGAAATTAGCTTCACGGATGCTTTGATTCTTATGCCAAAATTTGCCTCGACTCTTAAAGCTTTAATTGGAAACAAAGAAAAATTAAGTGAAATGGCTAGAACGCCTTTAAATGAGCATTGCTCGGCGGTTATCCTCAACAAGCTACCCGAAAAACTTGGAGACCCCGGCAAGTTTCTCATTCCGTGTGAATTTCCCGGAATGGATGAGTGCTTAGCCTTGGCCGATCTTGGCGCTAGCATTAATCTCATGCCATTATCCATGTGGAAAATTTTTTCTCTTCCAGAACTTACTCCGACTCGCATAACTCTTGAACTTGCGGACTGTTTAATCTCCCAACCAATCGGTATCGCCGAAGATGTCTTCGTAAAAGTTGGTGTGTTTCATTTCCCGGCCGACTTCGTGGTCGTTGACTTTGATGCCGATCCCCGATTTCCTTTAATTCTCGGGAGATCCTTCTTAAAGACCGGGCGTGCTTTGATTGATGTTTACGAAGGAGAGTTAACTCTTCGTGTTGGAAAAGAAGCCGTAACATTCAATCTTGATCAAACTTCGAGATACTCCTCTAATTACGATGATATGATGGCGAACCAAATCGACGTCATTAATATGGCTTTTGAGGAGTATTCTCAAGAAGTTTTCGGTTTCTCCGATGTGATCGCGAGTGGCAACCTCACTCCTTATTATGACCCGATCGTTTCTACCTCTTCTCCGACCCTCACTCCCTTCGGGGATAGTGATTTTCTTCTCGAGGAAGTCGACGCTTTCCTTGCACTTGAAGATGATCCAACTTCACCGGAAGTTGATCACTCTTATTATGACTCAGAGGGGGACATTCTTCTGCTTAAAGCATTTCTTAATGACGATCCATCATTACCCCCTCCCACTCAAGGAATGTATTTGCCTAAAATTCGAAAAGAACTTAAAATTTGTGAAGCTAAAAATGATAAATCTTCAATTGATGAACCTCCCGAGGTCGAACTCAAGGACTTACCTCCTCATCTTGAGTACGCATTTTTGGAGGGTGACGACAAGTTGCCCGTCATAATTGCTAAAGACTTGAGTGTCGAGGAAAAAGCCGCTCTCATAAAGGTTTTGAAGTCACACAAGCGAGCCATCGCTTGGAAACTCTCCGACATTAAGGGTATTAACCCGGAATTTTGTACTCACAAGATTCTTATGGAAGAGGACTACAAACCGGCGGTCCAACATCAAAGACGGGTGAATCCGAAAATCCACGATGTCATCAAAAAGGAGGTTGAAAAACTTCTTGACGCCGGATTAATTTACCCGATCTCGGATAGTCCTTGGGTGAGCCCCGTACATTGCGTACCGAAAAAAGGTGGCTTTACCGTTGTTGAAAATGATGAAAACGAGTTAATTCCTACTCGATTGGTTACGGGATGGCGTGTATGCATTGACTACCGAAAGTTAAATGAAGCCACCCGTAAAGACCACTTTCCATTACCGTTTATGGATCAAATGCTCGAGAGATTAGCGGGAAACGAATACTATTGTTTTCTCGATGGTTTCTCGGGTTACTTTCAAATTCCCATCGACCCTCATGATCAAGAAAAGACCACATTCACGTGTCCTTATGGAACGTTCGCCTACCGTCGCATGCCTTTCGGCTTATGCAATGCACCAGGCACGTTCCAAAGGTGTATGATGGCTATCTTTCATGATATGATCGAAAAAACGATGGAAGTCTTTATGGACGACTTTTCGGTCTTTGGGAATTCATTCGAAAATTGCCTCTCTCGTTTGGACAAGATGCTCAAAAGGTGTGAAGACACCAATCTTTGTCTAAATTAGGAAAAGAGTCATTTTATGGTTAAGGAAGGTATTGTCCTTGGCCATAAGATTTCCAAAAATGGGATTGAGGTCGATAAAGCCAAAGTTGATGTGATTGCTAAGTTACCTCATCCCACCACTGTCAAGGGAGTTTGGAGTTTTCTCGGTCATGCCGGTTTCTACCGATGGTTCATTAAGGATTTTTCCAAAATATGCCGACCAATGACTCATCTTCTTGAGAAAAATACTCCGCTCATCATCTTCGATGAATGTATTCAATCTTTTGAAACGTTAAATAAAAAATTTACCGAAGCTCCAATCTTGATTGCCCCTGATTGGGACTTACCCTTTGAGCTTATGTGCGATGTAAGCGACTTTGCCATAGGTGCGGTCTTGGGGCAACGTTGATAGGTGTAAAATACACATATCCGTTTATACCTAAAATAGCCTAATTAAGCCCAAAACAGATTAAAAATGGCAAATATATACTTGTTTTTGTGTTTTATGTGTGCAGGTACGGATATATCAAAAATCACAAGAAAACCGTCAAAAACGGGCAAACACGGACACGAGAAACGGAAGAGCACAAGAGAAGCCAAAAATTCAAAGCCAAAGCCAGAAAAAGTCAAGTCTCAGTCAAAGAAATTCAAACCCTAGTCAAACAAAGTCAATCATAAAAAGACAAAAACCCAAAAGTACCATTTCAGTCCCTCAAGATTTCCAAAAGTTACACAAATAGCCCTTGAAGTCTTAATGGGCCTTAAACCCTAAAAACCTTACCCGGATCTAAAATCTTAGACCTAAAGCCCAAAACCCTAGCCCAATACCCTTTTTATAAAACCACAAGGACCATTTATGCCATTTATAAAAGTTCTTTTACACAATAGTTGGGTTAAACAACCATAGGGACTAAAATTACCATTACCCCAAAGTTCAAATCTTATTTACCCGTTTCAGTTAGAAAAGGCGCCAAGATGGGTTACTATTCACTCATCCCTACCAATTCACCACCCAGGGTAAAACAAAGGGCAATTCTAAATTGAAGGGTGGTTTAGACTATTCAAGTGATCACAAACATGATGGCAGGGTTAGATTTGTCAAATCAAGCACTCTCATTGGCTCACTTAAGCTAAGAGAATACGTGGCAGGAAGAAAAGCACAAGGGGATGTTGATTTTACTCTTAAAGCACTCACACAACAAAAACAAGGTCACATCAAAGGATTGCTAGCTTGGCAATCCATGTGAGAGTGTAAAGTAATCTAACGGCTCAAAAGAGAGATCCAATGATTGAAGATTTGTACGGACAAGATCAAAAGGAGCGTGGGCAGCAAGGAAGGCCTAGAATGTTCAGCTTTAGGCTATAAATAGCCTCACTATCACACACACACACTATCTAGGTAGTGAGTAGCTTTTAGTTTAGCTTAAATTTCATTTTTTAGCTTAATGTAATTTTTCTTAAATGATTTGTAATTTCCTTTTCAAGTAATGTAATCAAAGTTTTTAAGTGAATGAAATTCAGTGTTTACATTTGTCATAAGATCTCTCTTTTTCACCTATAAGTTTTCATTTTTCCTCAATTGTTAAGCTAAATGCTCATAAGCTCCTATAAGCTCTTACCAGCTCTCATGAGTCTATAAGCTCATGATTTGAGCTTAACTTGGTCTTAATGTTACTTAATATCTAAAACCAGTTAAATACCCTAACTATTGGACTATTGAGCTTTTGGAAGGGGAGCTAAACATGGATGAGCTCCCATGGACTTATACTAGCTTATCTATTTGGATAAGCTAGAGCTTGTAGCTGCTATTTAAGTTTTTGCTTCTGTTTAGCTGAAGCTTGTGTAAGTTTCCTATTTAAATTCCTTGTACTTTTTCATTACTAGCTTAATATTTGCTCACTTGCTTATTAGTTGTTCTTATTACTTAGTTGTTGCTTATTTGTGCTTTTCATCATCTAATTGTGCTTATTAATCATAATTTTAATCTGTTTTAGCTTAGTTAATGTAGATCTTTAGATTTCAATTTCTGTCTAAGAATTTCATAAAAACCAAAAATATTAGTTAGTAATTAGTGGTAGATCTTGATTTTAGCTTAAGTGACTGTTGATTTGTGTTTATTAGGTTTGTTATAAGCTTAATGATATCTGGTAACAAGGTTTAGTTAGCTAATTTTCAAAATCATTGCTTAATCAATTCTGTCAGCATAATAAGGGGTGTTTGGATTAGTCTTGTTTGACCTCTAAAAGTCAAAGCAACTAGGTAAATTTTCTTTGTCCAGTTTGATTTTCATATTAGATTAAGATGTAAAGAGGTTTGAAAGTTTAGTTTTAGCTTAAAGTCATATTGAAGCTTAATTTCTTTGTGTCAGCACCAGGGGAGATTTCTCCTTAATTTTTGTTTGTTAAAAATTGAATCAAGCCTTTTAGGCTTGATTTGTGTTTGTAGTTTGCTCAAACACACTCAATAGGAGTGTGTTGTGTAGGTCTACCCTTAAGGTAACCTGCACACTTGTGTTTGTGGCTTTTCTAACTACACCAGCAGTAGTAACAGCAGTTACCACTGTTAGCTTTTTAATCTTCATTTTAGTTAGCTTAAGTAGGATCTAGGCTTTAAATCTTAGTATATTTTTAGATTAGTTATAGCTTAATATAGCTTTTTGTTCTTTAAAACCTTAGTTTCTGTAAACAGTTTTTTCTAAGGCTGTTTTAGAGCTTATTTTTAGTTTTCAGCTTATATTGTCTTTATTAAAAGTGTTTAAAAATGTGTGCTTAATAAGTTTTAGCTTTTGGTTTTCAAAAATTTTCAAAAAAATAAAAAATTGCAAAAAGGGGTGTCTGCCAACCTCGAACCCACGACCTCACTCTTACAAACCCAACGTGTTAACCAATTTGCTTCATTAGCTCATCCGGTTATATCTCCTTTCTTTTAATTGATAAACACAATTTGGGCTTAAGCCCCATTTATAAGCCGTAGCTTATTTAAGCTTTTACCCGGCTTATTTGTTAAGCTGTTAGCTTCTTCTTATTTTTCCTTAGATCTTTATAACTTTTTAGATTTTTCCTGAATTTTTCGTAATTTTCCATTTAGTAGATTATTTTTAATCATTTTTCTTAGGTTTTAATTTTCGAAAATACATTAAAAATAGAAATAATTTTCAGAAAAATACAAAAAAATAGTTTTTAGCATTAGAATAAATACTTTTAGGTTTACATTAAGAAAAATCATTTTCAACCTTTTTAGATTTTAAATTTCATTTTTGAGCTTTTATTTTTAATTTTAAAAATAGGATTTTAATTTTAAAAATAGTTTTATGAGTTTTTATGTTATTTTAGACTTTTCTAAGCTTAAAAATCATTTTTCTTAATTTTTAGGACTTAATCTGCTATTTTTTAGGATTTAATTAGATTAAATTAGTTTTTAAATCATAATAAATTCAAAAATAATCAAAAAAATATTTTTCTTTTTCTTAAAATTTTATTTTGTCCTATTTTAGGTTTAGAAATTTAGTTTGCATTTTTAGGGGTTAAATTTAGTATATTTGCTTAATTGTCGCGATTTATTCGTTTCCCGTTAATTGTTTAAGTGTTTAATTACTTTTAATTGTTCATTTAAATTGTAGCTTTAGATACTCAAAAATATCTTTTCTCTTATTCAAATCATAGTCCAAACTAAAGCGTGGTTTCAATTTCACAAGTCGTTGGGTGATCATTCTTCCCAGTTAAATATACGTATTATATATTATATATATATTTTAGAGTGAGCTTTTCTCAAGGGAGACTTTAGAAAAGTTCTTAATTGCTCTTTTGGAAATATTATCATATATTTTATAGTGTATCAAAACCTACCATCAAGTTTTTGGCGCCGTTGCCGGAGACTTATGTTAAAGATTCCGTTGTTTACGTTTGTTGAGTTTGGTTTGAAGATCCTTTCGTCCTCGAAAGTTTCATTTTTGTTAAATATTTCAAAAATCCAAAAAAATAGAAAAATAAAAAGTAAAAAATATTTTTCTTTTCTTTTTAGTATAGTTATCATATTAAAATAATAAAATCAAAAAAAATCAAAAAAAAATTA